>QNQO01010331.1:0-166304 GCA_003290165.1 Berberis thunbergii | reverse complement strand
TTTTATTACATTCTTTGAATGGAGTTTAATGGGTCAGCAAAATCATTTTTCATCTTTAAAAAAAAATGAAGATAAATAAATCCTTGAATTAAGTTTAAGGAGTTCAACTACAATACTCACTTTAATTTATCAATTGATCGTTAAAGTTAATGTTGAAATTGAACGTATGATAATTCTATGATTTGAGCAATGTTATTTAACGAAATTATAAATCTCCAAAAATATTCAGTTTCGTGAAAGTGATCTAGTTATTAAGAGCATCTCCAAAAGTAAAAGCTAAAATCATTCTCCATTTTAACTAAAGCTAATTTTAAGGGTCCTCTATTTTTTCATCACTACAACCACATTCCTCATTTTAACTTTTTCATCATTATATATATATATTTTCAAAAATGCTAGGAAACCAAGTTTTTGCAACCAAGATGACGTGTCATGATCCGGAAATAATTATGAAATCTCCAAAGATTTTATGTGTATCTTGAGATTGTAGAAAACTCCTATAACGATGTCACATCATCCTGGTTGCAAAATGTTTACTAAACCTGATTTTCTAGTTTTAAAATTTTTCTATTTAAATTTATATAATAAGAGGAGAGAGAAGGTAGATAAATGACTTTATTTATTTATTTATTAGGATTTGGGATGCTCGAATGTAGGAAGAATGAATAGGAAAAGTTAAAATGGGGATTTGGATAAGTAATTCCTTGGAGCAAGGCTTTTCTCATATGAGACTTTCAATAACTTTTTGGCTATTTAAGGATCCATTGAAAATGCTCTAAGGCAATCATCTCTACCGAAAAAATCACTTTTTTTTAGAAATGCCTCCATAAGCAAAATAAATTTGGATTTAAAATTGGAACCCAAACCTCAACCATTATTTTGAAATATTTGATTACCCAAGGTGTTGACAAAAAGAATTCCATTCGTCATTTCCTTGCTACAAATATTACTGATTATTGGTCAAAACAACCGCCCATTGCACCATTTTGAGCTAGACGTGTTCCCTTATTATAGTCCTTTCACTGAGTTAGCCACAATCAGGATACAATTTATTTATTTTCAAATCCAAACAGCTAGAAATACCCCCATTAACTCTAGATCTCTTTATCTCAGACCCACTCCTCATTAATAGGATCATATACAATTGATGTCACTTATGATGCTAGTTTTTTTGCCTCGTCCCATGAAGGTGTTATTGATGTTTTGGCGGTCAATCTTCGAGGCGACATTATTGCTCGGGTGGCTTTAGAGATGGCAACGGGTGGATTGGGGCGGATTTAAGCAAATCCATCCCCGCCCGCTGGGGTCTGTGGGGCCCTAAATTCGCTCCGCATATTCGTTTATTCTATTTTTTTAAAACCACCCCCCGCACTGGACGATTTGCGGATATCCGCACCGCCCCGGATATCCGTTTAAGATCGGTTTCTTGGTTTCGTGTGGGCGTTGAATCCCCTACCCTCCGCGACACAGTGGCATGATTTATAAGATTAATTGACTTGGGGTATTATGTTAATGATACAAAATGAAAATGAATCATAAGATGGAAGAATTCAATATTAAATTAAAAGTGGACTTCACCTATTTCATAGACGCATACCACTTGATCATGCTAAGCTTGAGCCTTTTAAATAGCACTGTATCATGACATTGTGCAAGATTATCCTTTTCTACGAATTTAAGCTTTTATAGTAAATGGCAATGCAACACTCTAGTGTGTTAATTTTACATATTTTGGCTTTTTATGAAGGTAAAAAATGTTACCAATGATTTATTTTTTGGAAAATGGTTTAGATATATATATATATTTTTCACTTTAGGGGCGAAGGGTACTATAGTAATTTAAATGAATATTCGCGGGCAGATATGGCCAAAACCGTATCCGCCCCGAATATTCAACGGATACTGTTTGGATACTCGAAACCACTCGAAAACTCATTTAGCCATATCCAAATTCATCTCATACGAATTGGGTGGAACGGATATCCATGAAAATCCTCTCCACTGCCAACCCTAGGTGGCTTGTACTATCAAAGGAAAGGTAACTGATAATACGTTGGTTGAATGCTATGCAGTTGAGACATCTCTGCTTCTTATCCAAGCACGACAGTGGATAACAAGATTCTTGTTGGGCGACTCAAGACAACTTATTTCTAGTGTTTTTTTATGGTGAATTGCAACACCCTTAGATATATATGGATTGAGTATGATATCCCCTCATCACTAGCATTCGACGACTATTTACTAATCATTCCATTTCATTTATAATTATATTAATAGAAAACTCAATTATGAGGCTCATTCTCTAACCGTGAAAGCATGAGATCAATACCGTAATCGATATTTTTAATATTTATATGCAATAAGCTTTTATTAAAAAAAAAAAAAAAAAAATTGAGCTACTCGACTTCCACGAAAGAGACGGACGGACGGACAATTTTGATAACCGTGTCAGTCAGTCTGTCCGGTAATAAAAGCTGTGTAAAACCTGTCGTTTTACTGTCCCTCTATAAACAAATTTTTTAACCTTTTTTTATCTGTCACTAACCATAACTCCTCCTTGAATTAATTATTTATTCTAATTTTCAAACCTTGAAATAAGAGAAAATTTTTATGTAGTACCGTTTGGTTGACTATAAAAGCCATAACGGCACGGCAGTGTTTGGTGGTTTCGGTTTGTCATTTTCACTAACGCCGTTATCTGCATATATCTATCACTAATCCAATCCATATTTGATTACCGATTAATAATAGTATATATTTAATAATATAATTACATTAAATTAAAATTAATAATAATATAATTAAATTAAATTGATTATAGAAAAATTAAAGATATATTAAATAATAATAAAAAAATAAAATATTAAATGCAATTGAAATGATAAAAATATAAAATTCCTAAATTTAACTTTTGGTTAATTTATCAATCGATGAGGAAACGGGGCGAGGGAGGGGTGTGACCCTTCACTCCTCGAGATGCGTGTTCATGTAAATCTCGAGGAAAATAGGGTAAACACTCATCCCTCACCCGTTTTCTTCGCTGCCTAGAATGATTCTTGAGTGCTTTTACAGTGTATTGATTTTTGCACTGATTTTTTGCCGGTGCAATTAGACACCGTTGGATTGCACCAGGCAAAAAACCAGTACACTTAGGAAAAACCAATGATTCTTTATTGAGCACTACTACAATACTTGGTAGTCACCGGACACCGTTTACTTGCCTTGAGATATGAAGTGTCCATCAGACACTACACCACGCACACCACCGGTGCACGTAAGATTTCCCGTCTTTATCATTAGAGATGTTATCAGAGTATCTAAATCACTATTACGCTTTGCAGGTTTTGGCAGCTCAGGACATGATGTGCCACGTGGTTTATGTAAAGTAATGTAATTTAGTGGGCTTCAACAACTCTCCGTACCTGTTTTGGTGGGTGTAATTAATGGTTCTCAATTCGGGGAATTTAATGTGTGGATACCTAATCATAAACGAGGTGCAATAAATGTTGTGTGAGGAAAGAGTGAATTTAATTCTTGGGGTCTACTCTTTCCATTCGGAAACCCATTTTCACGCCGTGGACTGTGGAGAGCTCTCTAGTTTCTAGACACAAAGTTCATCAAGTGCTGTCAGGTCAGGTAACACAATTTTTGCTTCATCCTGGTAATGAATGCAACACTAAACAGGATTTCAGCGTGGGTTTTATTACATTTTTCATGTCATTTTGATTAGATCAATTCCGAAAGTAAATTCAACAACTTTTTGACACCACCATTTTATTTTTCTATTTTTGAAGGACACGATCTTATAAGCACAAAAAAATAATTATCGCCACTGCATTGCCTCGCCCTGTCCACCTGCCGATCATACCTCTCATCTTATCTCTTCTTTCTTAGTTTTCTTCGATTTCTTCTCGTCTTACATTTTTTGACGCATAATCCTATTTTGAGTACCCTCTTAATGTAGAATCATAAGGTACTTCCCTCAATTTCTCTCATTTTTTTTCCAGACATGTTATGGATAGGAATAATTGGCTGCAAGTCAAAAAACAGAGTACATATAATAAGAAATTCTAAATGGCCTGGGAAAACAGCCTGTGTTGACTGCCGGAAGGAGGGACGGGGGGGGGGGGGGGGCTGATTTTTCAGGCCAGCTAGAATTACTCGGTAACACAATTTTTGCTTCATCCGGGTAATGAATGCAACAATAACAGGATTTCATTGTGGGTTTTATTACATTTTTCATGTCATTTTGGGGAAAATTCTAAATGCATTGGTGGTGTGTCTGGTGGCCATTCATATCTCGAGGCAAATGGACAGTGTTTGGTAGCCACTAGGCACAACACCAGGTACTGTAGTAGTACTCGTCATTTTGATTAGATTATCTTCGAGTGTAAACTCAATAACTTTTTGACACCACCACTTTCTTATTTTATGAATTACCTTCTTAATGTAGAATCATAAGTTACTTCCCTCAATTTCTCTCATTTTTTCCAGACATGTTATGGATAGGAATAATTGGCTGCAAGTCAAAAAAACAGAGTACATATAATAAGAAGAGTATGAGATCCGTCCATCCATGATTCTCTGCACAAGAAAAGCTTGAAATGCAAGAATACACCAACACCAAACCATGGAGAAGGACAAAATCCTTCCTTTTTGGGTCCCTCTCATATAGAGAGCAGTTGCATTGCATGTAACATCCATTGTCTTCTTCGATGTATATAAATAAATAACTGGTATCAAATTGTGACACTAAAGTCTTAAACTTGAACTCAATTTTCAAACTGAAGTCACCATCAGAATGTGTAAAATACTTAAGACCATTAGGCTTGAGTTTGATCGATCTTTGATACTTCTAAAATGAGCAAATTTTTGGTATTTTATTTTCATTTCAGATCATCTTAGTCAAGCTTTTGGGACTTATTATAACATGGAAATCTTTGTCCTTTTGATGAATTATAAAATATCATTACGTGTGTGTTTTCATTGTAACGATAAATTAATCATTTGGTATAGTTTGTTGACATTTCTCAAAATTGTGCCGTTGCACTAAGACTTTATATCTAACGGTCTCACTTATCAACGAAAATACTAGAAAATCAAGTTTTTACTGCCAGAGTTTAAGTTCTTCATTTACATTGTATGGCAAATGGTCAATTAGCAACAGAGTGATCTCTAACTACATATACACTTTGGTAACCGGCGATGATATTGATGCACAAGCTAACTAAATTCATCGATAGCTTAAATTTACAGTTTATCCGAAAGCAATTAGTTTACCAAACAAATCTACCAAAGCTAAAAAAAATCCAACAACTTTGACATACAAAATTTCAACAAACCTATCATGGAAATTATTCACCACATAAGCTGGCCTGGGTTGACTGTCTGGGTGGGTGAATTTACACTTTTGTCCCCTCCTTTTAAATATTTTATCAAAAAGTTGTTAAAAAGGAGGGCCAAAGATGTAAATTCGCCTCCAGACAGTCATCCCAGCCATTTAGAATTTCTTGTAAATAAAAAAGTTGATCATGTATTTAGTAATTTTTGCTAATCACTAGGGGCAAATTAGTGAACAAACAAATTGCAACGTTAAATCCATGCCACGTCAGAAAGCAAAAGTTGCCAGCGTGTACTCACTCTGTTTGCAACAATTAAAGAGACAGAGAGGGAGAAGGGAACAATTTAAGAAGCTCGCTTTAACGGCGAAGAACGTCTAACAAAGGGTTCATCTCTTCCAGATAAAGTTCGTTCCTTTCCGTTTATATTCACTCCGAAACCTTCTTATTTTCACTTCATTTTGTCGAAATTCTGGCGACATTTTGAAACTTGAGTGAAGGGGTTTGAGTGTTTGCTTTTAAATCTGTGTTTGGAGGTCTGGGGTCTTAAAAAGATTTGATTTTGTTGTGTTTTGGTGCTTGAAATCACCTTTTTGTTGCAGAGATTTCTTGGGTTTTGCTGAAGAATAACTGCAATGGAGATCTCTTTGAAGACCCACTCCTAGTTGAATCTCTGCTAGTAGTTTTGTCTGTGTTGGAGATCTTCAAATCCATCAATGGGGTTATTTATTCGCCGAAAGTAAGTAGCTTTTTGGGGTTTTCTGAACTGAGAAGCTCTCATTTGGATCGTCGGGTCGAAGGGGTTCTCTAATGAAAGCTCAACATTTGCTGAACTAAGTAAATAAATGGGGAAGTTTTTTGCTTTGTTTGTATGTCTTGCCTTAGTGAAGGTCTTTGTTAGTTCAGCTGATTCGACTTTGAATGAAGATGTTCTGGGTTTGATTGTGTTCAAGGCAGACCTTCAAGATCCAAACTTGAAGCTTGCCTCATGGACAGAAGATGATGATAGCCCTTGTGGGTGGGTTGGGGTCAATTGTAATCCAAAGAACAATAGAGTCTCAGAACTGGTTCTTGATGGGTTCGCGTTGTCCGGGAGGATCGGTAGAGGCCTTCTTCAGCTCCAATTTCTCCGGAGATTATCGCTTTCCAACAACAATTTCACCGGCAGTATAAACCCTAATCTTGCTAGATTAGAGAATTTGCAGGTTATTGATCTGAGTGAGAACAGCTTGTCTGGGTCAATCCCAGATGAGTTTTTCAAGCAATGTGGGTACTTGAGAGCTGTTTCATTTGCTAAGAACAACTTGTCTGGGGAGATTCCGCATAGTTTGGGTTCTTGTTCAACCCTTGTAGCTGTTAACTTCTCTGTGAATCAGTTGTCGGGTTCGTTGCCTTCAGGTATCTGGTCTTTGAATGGGCTTAGATCACTTGACTTGTCTGAGAATTTGCTGGATGGAGAGATCCCTCAAGGAATTGAGCATTTGAATAACTTGAGAGCAATTGCTTTGCGCAGAAATCAGTTTTCAGGACAATTGCCAGAGGGTATTGGAGGTTGTTCGCTCCTGAAAGCCCTTGATTTCAGCAAGAATTCGCTATCTGGGACTCTTCCAGAGACAATGCGGAAGCTTTCAATGTGTAATTATCTAAGTTTACATGGGAATTCACTCGAAGGAGAACTTCCAGCATGGATTGGAGAAATGACAAGTCTCCAAACTTTGGATGTCTCTAGAAATGGATTTTCTGGTCAGATTCCAGATTCTGTGAGAAATCTTCAGTTACTGAAGGTATTGAATTTATCGGATAATGGGTTTGATGGTAATTTTCCGGAGGCATTGATCGATTGCAAAAGTCTTTCAGTTGTGGATTTAAGCCTGAATTCATTGACAGGCAATCTTCCGTCATGGGTTTTCGGTTTAGCCTTACAGAACATTTCAGTGTCAAAGAATAAGCTAACTGGAATGATAGACGTTCCTGCTTCCCCCTCAAAGATTGAAGCCTTGGACTTGTCTAGTAATGAGTTTTCAGGTGAAATGCCATCGGGGCTCGGGGTTTTTAGCAGTCTGCGGTTCTTGAATGTGTCCAGGAACTCGCTTAGTGGTGCTATTCCTAAGAGTGTTGGCGAGTTGAAGGCTGTAAATGTTCTCGACTTGAGTGAAAACCATCTGAATGGAAGCATCCCATCAGAGATTGGTGGAGCAGTTTCTCTCAAGGAGCTGAATTTGCAGAAGAACCTTCTGACTGGGAAAATTCCAGCAGAGATCGAGAAATGTTCATCTCTAAATTCTCTGTAAGTTTTCAATCATGTTATTTCTGTTTGTTTTCGGATTTGCCTTCTCTATTGTTTGTGTTGAATTTGTGTGTAGCTTGGGCACTGAAATTCGATTTAGAAGAAGAAAACAATATGATCGACTGAAGCATATTCATTAAAGCATTAAGTCGTTCACTAGATTACTCGTCTAAACATTTACTATTGTTAAGTATCGATTCAAACCAATGAGGTTCCAATGCAAGGAAGGTGGCTAAAGCCTAAATAGCTTTTGCTGATAAGCTTAGAAATGCCTTTGAAATGACCAAGTAGCAGATCTTCAAATCTTATAAACAGTCAAGTTAGCATTTCGTGTTTAAAGTTGATAAATGCATTACCCACTATTTGTCTTCCATCAGTTGCGATTTTCGTTTTTTTCTTACTTTGTTTGCGCTTTGTCTATTTGCATTATGCAGCGTCTTGTCGCAGAACAAACTCACAGGTGCAGTCCCTGCAACCATAGCAAATCTCACCTATCTCCAAAATGTAGACTTATCCTTCAACAACCTCACTGGAAACTTATCGAAGGAGCTGGGTGATCTTTCCCGCCTCCGCTCATTCAACATTTCCCACAATCATATCGAAGGTGCACTACCGTCTGGGGGATTTTTCAACACTATTAATCCTTCATCTGTTTTTGGCAATCCAACTCTTTGTGGATCTGCAGTAAATCGTACTTGTCCCAAAGTGATTCCTAAACCCATTGTCCTTAACCCCAATTCTTCATCCGACGACTCTGGTGCTAGTCCTTTCTCACCAAACCTTCGCCACAAGAAGATTATTTTCAGCATTTCTGCATTAATTGCCATTGGTGCAGCAGCTGCAATTGCTCTCGGTGTGGTTGCCGTCACTGTACTCAACCTCCATGTCAGGTCCTCCACTTCCCGTTCTGCTGCAGCACTTGCATTATCAGGTGGCGAAGACTATAGCCGGTCTCCCACAACTGATGCAAACTCAGGCAAGCTCGTCATGTTCACAGGTGATCCTGAATTCAGTGCCGGGGCCCATGCACTGCTCAACAAGGACTGTGAGCTAGGACGAGGTGGATTTGGAGCTGTTTACAAAACAGTTCTACGAGATGGGCGTCCCGTTGCCATCAAGAAGCTCACTGTTTCAAGCCTGGTAAAGTCCGAAGAAGATTTTGAGAGGGAAGTTAAGAAGCTAGGAAAGATCCGGCATAGGAATCTGGTGACCCTTGAAGGGTATTACTGGACACAGTCGTTACAGCTCCTTATTTATGAATATGTCTCTAATGGGAGTCTGTACAAGCATCTCCATGAAGGACAAGGTGGGAACATGCTCTCATGGCATGAGAGATTCAACATTCTCCTTGGGACAGCGAAAAGTTTGGGTCACTTGCATCAGTTGGGTGTCATACATTACAATCTGAAATCAAGCAATGTACTTATTGACAGTGACGGTGAGCCAAAGGTTGGAGATTTTGGCCTGGCAAGGTTGCTGCCAATGCTAGATCGGTATGTTCTCAGCAGCAAGATACAAAGTGCACTTGGGTACATGGCACCTGAATTCGCTTGCCGAACAGTGAAAATAACTGAAAAATGCGACGTGTATGGTTTTGGCGTATTGATTCTGGAGGTTGTAACAGGGAAGCGGCCAGTAGAGTACATGGAGGATGATGTTGTGGTGCTCTGTGACATGGTTAGAGGAGCTCTGGAGGAAGGAAGGGTAGAGGAGTGTGTTGACCCAAAGCTGCGAGGTAGCTTCCTCGCTGAGGAAGCAATTCCAGTCATGAAATTGGGTTTGATCTGTACATCCCAAGTTCCATCAAATCGACCAGACATGGGAGAGGTGGTTAATATATTAGAGCTGATCAGATGCCCTTCAGAAGGTCAGGATGAGTTACTATGATATCAAATTCTATATATAAGACTGAAGATACTAAATGAGAATGAAGAGATAGTGAATGTCCGGCGAACAGGAATCCGGTTGCCTTTCTTACAAAGAAAAAACAGTAAGATTTGATTGTTGCAACATTTTTTTGTTGTTTTGTTTTCCTTTCCCCCCCATCTTAGTTTCTTTTTGGTGTTTTTGTGTCCAGTTTGTAGTGTTTATTTACTTTCCGTTTTTTTTATTGCTTCTCTTGCTGTTACAATACCGGATTCATATTCACCGGGTCTCAACCAGAGATCCCTTTAATATATTTTCTCATGATCGATCTTCTGTTACTCCACCTTCTTTGATCAACTTATGTCATTTATTCCGACTCAGAGGGAGAAATGCACTGGAGTACCCTTGTATACCATGCACAGATTTATATTACTCCATTACAATTTCAACTTAAAAGAATTAGGAAGTTCCAACTTGTCACACATGCTGTGGGGAGTCCCACCAGCTAATGGAACCATTGAACAGAATTCCACCGAAAGAACTGGCTTTATATGGTGACAGTACTACTACTGCCTTTGAGAATGTGTGTCTCAACCTTTCATTTTGTAGTGAAAGAGTTGCCTCTGGGTTCAACTTTGCTTTTATTGGAACTGTACCCATGGGTCTCAAGATCTCACCATTCTACCAACTGCATTTCATTTGGACCGACTATACAGCTAGCTTGGGCAGTACATTTCTCTTTCAATTCTTTATGGTAGGGGAGTTTTTACAGGTTTTCAATTCAACTGCATCATAATGTATGGTTCTGTTCTGAGTGCTACTCGGCAATCGATGAATACAACACTTGTCGAAAAGCATGACAAAAGTTTATAGTTATCAATCCATTATCCCCCACCAATATGGTACAGGTCTTCACTAAATGAATTCTTTATGTAGAACACATGCTCGTTTATGTACTTACAGCTTTTGTCTCCTGCCACCCTCCTCCCCAACCTCCACATGCATACAAATTAATCAAAAAGATGCAAACCAGATAGAAATCCCACTAAGGGACCCCCCTTAAAATTTGTAGAGTAATTGTTTGGGTGTCTCTTTGGGTTTTTTTTAATACAGGAAAGAGGCATGCGTAGAATTGTTCCTGTCCAACACTCCAACTATCATGTTAGATGCCAAGGTAGAACATGGTATTTAATATGGAATTTTTTACAAGTCAAAAGGGGAGGGATTTGAGATCGGAATTGTGTTGTATTGATTAGATTCTCAAACACCCAATTGAGAGCAGTGTAAGAATAAACAAAAGAAAAGCAAAGGTGGAGAATGCAAAAAGAAATAAAAAGAAGAGAAGAGACTCATTCAACACAGTTAACAAAGAGATGCTGTCGGAAAGGAGGCAAAGAAAGAACCACTTCTTTGCTTTTTATTTGAGTTGGCTTCCCATGTCATTAGGTACCCCATTTTTGTATAATTTTTAATTGTGTTTGTTTTGATGTACTTGAAAACCCTCATGATTATGAGTATTTTGAAACAACCCTTCTAGGTGTCGAGGAAATGGGCGAGGGGGTGGGTATTACCATTCATCCCCCTCAAGATTTGCAAAGCTATGCATTTCGAGGGCACAAATACGCATTTCGAGAGAGATGAACAGTCACACCTACCCCCTCGCCATTTAGAATTTTCCATTTTGAAATGGAGCCTGGTACCATAGCACTGTGGGTGATTGGCACGTGATCGGATCACTTTACCCTTCTCTCCATAAATTTGGAGAATAAAGTGATCCGATCGCGTGTAAACCACCCTCCCAAACACAAATCAGAGCTTATAGACCAAGATTCTAGAAATTTTCTTTGAAATGTTATGATTCAACCATGCAATGTGGATATTAGAGTACAAGGCAAGATTCCATAATGTAGTTTACATTGAACACACTACTATCAATGTGTAACTAATCAATCTTTCCACTTTAGTTTATAATGTTGTTGGTGATGATAATTATTGCTGTGGGAGAGGCCTGATAAAATTGGTGTTGGGCCCTAGGGAACCTTATTGATGGACCTTGTTGGCATCAACAAGCACATGGGGTCCTCAAATACCATAGCTTTTAGTAAAGGATATAAGTGGTGTTGATCACGGGAAGTGACAAAGAGCAGCTTTATTATTTAAATTCTTCCCTTCAACCAAATCCCCCTTGTTCTTCTTACCATTTTCCTTAATTAAATAACTTTTAGCATGTTTTAGGTGATTCATTTAACCATTTTTATCCTTTGACCATTTTGTTGCAGAGCTTAGGGCCACAAATTGGTTTAATTAGTTCATGACTGGTACTGGCATCCTCTAAAAATTCAATCTAATAGGTGCATAACCATTGGGAGAGGAACCTTTTTACGCAGGTTGGGAAGAGAGCATTGATTAGTATTTGGAAAGGGTGTTCAACACGTGAGTGCCAATTTTATCCCTCTCCATAATTTTTAAACCCATGGAGAGACGGTATAATTGGTACTCATGTGCTGGATACTCTCCTAAGTAAAAGGACTAGGCTGGCTAGATTTTTTCATTGGAAGAAGAGTCATTTCTAGGATGTCGTTAAATCTCTAAAACTTGATGGATAGTTGGTTTAATCTTCCATTGATTTAGGATTTGTTTGGTTGCACGAAAATAGACAGAAAATTGAAATTATTTTTGTGAATTCAATTTGAGATCTCTCCATTAAATTTCCATGAGTAGTAAGAAAATAGTTTTCCATTGAGAAGCGTGGAGGCTCGCCTAGGTTTCCCCGCCTAGAGGCGCTGCACTGCTCACGCCGTCACGACACGTTCGTCTCTACGCTAGCCTCTTCGTCACGCCACGACATCACGCTTTTGTTATTGCAGAGTTTGTCTTCAGTGGCGAGCGGTATCTTTCGGCTTCTTTTTTGGTTCGCGAGAAGAAATCAGGTTTCTGTTTCGTAACAGCCTCACCACAGCCGCCGGCACACAGGAGGTTTGATTGTCGATACGTTACAGCCGCCAAGGAATTTTCTTGATGTGATGTCAGGGTCCACAGCCGACATACCCCGCCCCTCGGGTCCTGGTCATGGGGGAGGAGCGGCTGCTCCTAAACCCTCTTCCGCCCATATTTTGGGAAAAATTTTGGTTGCTGATACTGTGGAGACCCCGGTCGAAGGAACTCGTTTTCGTAAGGAGGGTGCACCAGCCATCGGCATCACGGCAACGGATGAAGTACGGGGAGAAGATTTCATGGAAAAACATGTGATTGTTCTAAAATTCTCCAGTTACCGACCAACATTGGCGGACATTCGAGACTCGATCCACAGAACTTGGGGAATTTTGGGCGATTTTTCACTTGGTTTACTCAACCAATGACACGTATTGGTCCGACTTCAATCTGAGGTGGAAGCAACGAAAGTCCTGTCAAGGGATTCTTTTCTGATTCGGGGTGTTCGCTTTAAGGCTTTCCGTTGGCATGATGGTTTCAGTTTGAACGAAGATCCAATCTCAGTGCCTTTATGGGTAGAGTTACCTAACTTACCTTTGCATTTATTTCACCCTCCTATTTTAAAAGCAATTGTTAATTCATTTGGTGATTTTTTGCGGATGAATGATCATACTCGATGCCTGTCACGCCCGGCCTTTGCCCGTGTTTGAGTGGAGATGACTTTGGCGCAGAAATTACCATCTAGAGTGTGGATTGACAGGGCCAATAATAGAGGTTTCTGGCATAAGATCGAATATCCCGATTTCAAATATTGTGACTTTTGTTCTCTGATTGGGCACCAAGAGGAGTCTTGTAGAAAAAAACCGGGTCTTAAGGGCGGAGGGAAAGCCTCGGATCTTGGTAATGAGGAGGTGACCAAGCCAAAGGTTGAACCCAACACTGTGCAACAATATGTCCCCGTTAGCAAAAAAGATAAGCCTCTCATTTTTGCAGCAGGTCCGAGTGGCGCAAAGCATAGTCAGGGGGAGGAGATTAATGAGGAAGTTGGAGAGAAGAGGCTGGTGGCCATGGATCCAGGTAAGGTGTTTTTGTCAAACAAATTTGAGTCGCTCACTGCAAACATTGGTGCAGAGGAGAGTGAGAACATGGTTCATGTTAGTGCTGAGCAGGTTCCAGAAACTACGGAAGAATGTCTCCTAGAGGCGGGTTATACAACTTCGGAGATTGCAAATGCTATTGGAATTCAAGAACAGCCGACACAACCAACATATGACATAATCTCAGCGGCCAAGAGTGGTCTTTCCGACGACATGCCAAATGAAATTATCCGCCCGGAACATCACTTTGTGGCAAGGTCACACGATGACATTGGGGACGCTCAATTGGGGCTTCCTGGATCAGAGACACGCGCTTCATTGGCAGGGAAATTAGGAGTGGCTTCGCCCCAGCCAGCTCACGGCCCCAAACAAAATGTGCTCACCACCAGTCCCAGCTCTGAGTCAGAGCACGGTCTCAGCCAGACGACGGCTATGGGTACTCCACGGGTCCGACCTGATCACGGACCCAGCCCGTCCTTGACTCGAGCAGGACAACAGTCAGATAGCTCACGTCCGAGCACGGCCTGCCCACGACCTCCTAGTCCACGGCCCGAGGCCACGGTCAGTCCACAGCCCGAGGCCACGGTCAGTCCACAGCCCCAGCCTATTCACGACCCCAACCCAGGGGACGCGCTACCTCAGACAGCACGCGACTTGCTCGCCGTTGGTGACTCTTTAGTGCCGCAAACAAAATCGAGTGAAATGTTACAGGAAGTAGAGGCTGCCCCGGTGTAGCCGACAGTGATGGAACGTTTGGCAGAAGTTTTGGCCAAGCGCTCTCAATCCGCGGTAACTGGTAATTTTTCAGTGCCCGCAACAACAAGGACGAGAGCTTGTTTGATGTCGTCGTCCAGTTGTTTGAGGAGAACCGTGCTTTGCGATTAAAGAAACATTCTATGACCACTAATACACTTGATAGCGCCACAGATGATAGTGACGAGGCTGCGTCGAAATCGGAGTTGGGGCTGGAATCACATGCTATTAATGATATAAATTTGGGGGCGCATTCTGATAAGGATCTACAGCACAAAGTCAAACCGGCGACCCTTCCGGGCAAGCGTCGTAAGACTAAGAGGGGTAAATCTACCTCCCGAGCTTAAGATGATGGAAAATCTTAATTTTTGGAATGCTCGTGGGGTTGGTAATAAGGCTACGAGGAGGAGGATATAAAATATGGTGGTGGCTCTTAGAGTCAGATTTCTTCATTGCCAGCATTGGTGATATGTTGGCTTTATATATTTTGGTTTTCGGATGCGGCCCAATTTTTTTGGTTATATCACGAGTAAAGTCGTCATGTACCCCCGTATTGATTGTAAATAAATTTTCTTGACAAGTAATAAATGTCTGGCATTCCAGAGGTGCCCCTCCATACTGAAGGTTCAATTTAAAAAAAAAAAGAGTTAAATAAACAATCAAACAACAAAAATTTACATAACAAAGAAAATAGATTTCATTTCCCAAGGAAAATCAATAACCATTAGAGCTTTCACTCAAATTGGATTTCACGTTTTTGGTTTATTTTCTTAATTTAAAATTTATAGTTTAGTTGTATCAGTCAAGCTCTTACTTTTTAATGGAAAGGTCTATAGTCTATACATTGAAAAACCAGTTAATTTCATCAACATCAAAGTGGAACGCAACCTTCACATGTAGAGATTCCATGTTTGCTTCCATTTCACAAAATGATCAAAGTGTTGGTAATATTGGTATATTTAGGTATTATTTCCCTTGAAAAAAAAGGAGTAAATCACAGAGATAATGTATGGAAATACGATGTCATATCCCTTCGTTTGCACTAATATGCACTATGCAGGTTAACTTACTAAATTTTCCAATTCAGCTCATTTCGGAACATGTGCTTTGAGATTCGTGATAAATGGGATAAAGAAATTTTTTCTATCCCATTGTCCAAGATCACACAAAGGAATGGATCCTTAAACACTCACAAAGATCGCTTATCAAAATATTTAATGGTAGCTACCTAAATATGTATCTTGAGAAACAACATCAAAATGATCCGAAACTTTGACACGCTGTTTCGTAATCTGTAATTTTTTTAAAAATTTCAGCTCAAATGAGTTAAAAACTTTTTTCTTAATATAGGTTTTAGGGATCCAAAACGTAAATTTATGAAAAAATGCCCTACACTAAATATGAATTAGGATTTTAAGGAAATCCAAGCCCAATCCCCATAAATGTTCAAAGATTTGTGTATCTTCGACACTCAGAATCAAGGTAAGGTTGAGCCGGTAGGGCTTACTTGTCAGGACACAGAAAGTGAACTGTTCCCAAAATTGATTGTTGCAAACAAAGAACAAATCTTCCGGCTTGATAAAACATGAATTATAGATGAGTGGATAGCTTAGTGTAAGAGTGTGCTGATGTGAATGTCAGTAATTTAAACATCAAACATTTGACACTTCATAACTTGAAGTGCCAAAACTGTGATTAGGCTACCATTATAATGAATGGACTTCAGGAGTGTTCAGGTAATTACTTACCGATTACAAAGAAACTGGCTTTGACAACTGATAATCTCGGCACCACTGTACAATGGTTATAGAGGTTTACAAATAATTAACAATGGTAGCTTTCATAATTCAGCATGCAAAAATATAACATGGGGTAAGCGAGGTCAATGAGCAGATACAAGCTTGATTTAACAACCAGCATGAACAAGATAACTAGCGATAACAGATGGATCACATCTACTACTCACTTCGCCTTCCACAAATAAGAACGTCAAATATGGCTCTCGGATTGACAATTCATGGCCATGTTCAATTATTTTGTTTTCATCACTAGAAACTAAACAAGTATACAAATACAAGTAACTGCTTCTGCGAGTACTTTCTTGTATAAACAGAACAAAACAATATGCTCTCCTTGTTTTCAGAAGCAATTATTAGTTTTCCATCAGGCACGCTTTCACACTAATTTAAAAAACAATTACAAAAAGAAAACCAAGAGAACTTACATCCCAGCAAATAACTCATCCCTATACTACAGACGCTTCAACTATATCCTAAAAGCACCAAAATTGTGTCGGTTCAGCAAGTAATCTATTTTCTTTTTTCCCGCTTTTCCTCAAAATGAGAAGTATAATCAAGAAGGCAATACAACATGAAATCTTCTCACATTCTTACCTAAAAATATGTATAGTATTCTTTTCTTGTTATGATGATTTTGATGAAATTCTTTACCCCTCCCACTTACCCTTTTTCCGTCTTGCAATTACTAACTATATATATTAATCATCCCAATCATTTTCCCATCCATCTTTATTAGAAGACCTTGCAGTGAGGCCGTTTGCTGATACATTTCCTACACGACTACCTGGTGATCTCACCGCCCTCTCTTCATCCCAATCATCATCCCAACCCTGGTCCCAACCATCAGTTGTGTTCACAATGGCACCCGAACTAGATTCTGGAACTGCCATTTCCAACTCCTGATATGGAACTCCACTTCCTGCCCATCTTTTCTTCACAAGCTTGCAGCAAGCCCATGTCCCTCCAACAATCAAACTTAAGGAAAATATAAAGTACGCACCATACATTGGGGTGATAAAGTTGGTATAAGAAGGGATCCACCTAAAATAGTTGCCTTGAGATGTTGGAACACCCATTTGAAGCACACATCGCCCAGATTCAGCATTTAATACTATCGCATGACTTTCTACAGCATTTACAGTGATATCAATCTGAAATGGACAGAACATGAAGCAACATCACAAATAAAGCAGAGTTTTTTAGTTATCATCTAGAATTGGATTGCAGTACTATCTGATCTGATACTGGATACCACAAAAAGTTTAAGGACCTTCACATCACACCCCCCACCCCTCTCAGGTAATGGTAATAAACTATCAAGTCAGGTCACACACTGATCATTTTAATCATGACTCATAAAGTCTTGGTTGTCACCATGTTCCACCGATCCACATTTTACACTCTTTAATCCAGTTTCAAAACTATTTTTTATTTATTTATAGTTTTTTACTGTTTAAAGATTAGTTCTGCACAATATTTTATTTATTTGGTATTTCATTACATTTCACAAGTGCTATTTGTGTTAAAAAAATTCATTTTAAAAACTTTGATAGAATCTTCTTTATCAAGCAGCATCAAGTAAAGAGTAGATAGAAGGACTAGAAGCAAAACCTTCTTTGTTTCATTTTTAGCAAGTTCTAGCTGCTTTGAAGAAACTTCGATAGAATCTGGGACAGCAACATCCACCTTCAGAGTACTATCCCCCTCATTCTGGACAAGAATGAATAATTCCTGAGATCCTGTTGTGAAATAGAAGGAATCAACGATCGAGAAAATATTTTAGTCAATTTATGTTAAGAATATGATTTGTATAGAGTGCCTGTGCTTATATGGCATTAGGCTACAAGTAGAAACGAGTTACTTGGGGTGACTTTTGAGAGATTGTGGAACTATTGGGATGTACTGCTTTTCTCTCTTTAGTAAGAGTTCATCCCTTATTGTATGACTGTGTCTCTTTTAATAAAAGAGAACTTCCCAAAAAAAAAAGAAAATAAAAAGTCGAAATATATGCCTGAAGTGAAAACTGTGCAGAAACGTTGTGAAATGCACAATATATGTTTAGAAATACGTAACATTTGAACTTGTCTTGGTCAACATATAAAAGGCCCTTAAATTAATTCAGTAGAGCCCTAAAACCAATGACAAAAACCCCTAAAACAAACAACATATTAATTGCAAGTTTGGAGTTTTACAATATGTAATTGTTTTTGACGTGGAATTGCGGATTGTTTATTGTTTCAATTATAAGGATTATGACTTTTAACACAAACCACTAAAACGTGTCATCTCACGCCTCTGCCTTAAAAAACCTTACGCCAAATGACCATTAAGTCTTCTCATGCAAAAATTGAGTCTAACATTTCAAAGATCACAAGTTTTGGAAATTTCTACGTACACCAAGCACTATAACCGTCTTCAAACTTGCTTACAAGTAACACACAAAGATTTCAAATCACAGTCTCACTGATTGCTTCTTTTCAAAAACTACCACCATCATATGAAATAACATACAAACAAAGGCAATCAAACCTAGAGGAACCCTGTACTGAGCATATTGACTAAAACTCTCTCTGTGGTCTAATGTTGCAAAACAAATGGTGATTACTAGATTTCTAACATTGAACTTCATGTATTTCATAGCTGATTGTACAAGATCTGAAGACATATGAGCTGCAACTCTTGATAACAATACGCAAGAATCTTAGAACCTTCTGAACGGTTACCAAATGACTCTTCTGGTCAAAATATTTGTCTGAAGCCAGCTTCCTATTTGCTAGCTTGAATAAGCAAACCTTTCTCCCTAGAACCTTATCACTTTATGCTAAGCTGTGATAAATTATTCACGGGATGGAGATCATCGCATGAGAAATTTCCGCGCTCTAATTGGATCATGGATTGCAAATCCAACTATGAGAGTGGCTTGAGGATTTGACCGCTAACTCATGAACAGGGCTTTAATAGGTAAGTGATTTTAGAAGATGGAGTGTAATAATATTTGGAGGAAATTCATCAAAGCAAAATACAAAAAATGTGGCAAGAGAATGGCTTCAGAGAGAACCAACATGATTGAAGTGGTAGAGCTTTCATAAGGTTACAACTAGGCACGATTGGAATTTATACCTCTCTAACGCCAGTAGCCAAACAGGGCTCAAACTTTGATCAAGTCACCCAATGATGCTCAATGATGAATATTACAATTAACATATGAAAATTAACAGACAACAATGAACATTTACAATCAAGACATGTTAAACTCACTGATGCTCAAGATGACACATGAAAATTTCAGGGAAAAGGAAATTTGGCAGTCAGTATGGTTTTTGGAGAGGCCAACAATGATGAAATACACTTAGGGGTGTTTTTTTTTTTTCAGCAGTTAGCACTAAGCACTCACTGGCAGCACCACGTGCTAAGCACCTCCTTGATGCTTATTAAATTGTTCTGAATTCAAAACCAATTAAGAACTTTGAGTCTTATTAGAAGTAAAAAAACAGGGTCAACATGGACTTCTTTTTCAAAACCAAAGTTCTGATCAGAACAATGCCACCTTAGGCTAGCTTGTATTTGACAAGGTGTATGAACAAAAGAAAATATGTGAGTTACAGTAAAAAAAAAAAAAAAAAATCCAATAATTAATACGACATATTCACATTATATGTTAAATTAATATAATCATTAGTGATAATAACATATCCACAATATAAACAAAAGAACATATGTGAGTTAAGGGGAAAAAGGGGGTAAAAATAATCCAATCATTAATATGACATATACACACTATAATATTGCTTAAACATCATCCTGGATAATAACATATCCACAATAACCATAACTGTATAATCATGTAAGGAAGAACATATATGATCTTAGTCTGTGACTGGATCTCCAGATACACACTCATTGGTCCTAAGTAACGCCTTTTGCAAGGTTATTATCCACAATAACCATAACTGTACAATCATGTAAGGAAGAACATATATGATCTTAGTCTGTGACTGGATCTCCAGATACACACTCATTGGTCCTAAGTAACGTCTTTTGCAAGGTGACCCCAAAAATGTTGTGTAATGCTTTTTTGGATCCTTTCCCCTGATGGAACAATACAATTTTTAATTTTTTTATATGTTTATAATATACTTTTTGGTTTTAAGGTTTGGTGGTTATGACTATAAATGTAACTACAACACTTTCTTCTGTGGTAGAACTTAGAACACATTACTTTGTCCTTGCTTACGCAGAAGTCATTTTCTCTTCATTTTCATTGCTAGATCTTTCAATTGATCGACTTGGGCCTTAAACAAGGGTAACACTTTTGTCTTGAATTGAAGTAGGTTTCATGGGATAATAAGCTTTGCTTAGAACTAATTTTGAACTCAGGATTGGAAAGCCTTCTGTGTTTGGGGTCCAAAAAGTAGATATAGTCTATTTTACTGCCCCATTGGAGATGTTCCAATGAAGAATCTAGGATAGGAATCACTTTCACAACATGTAATGCTCATTAAAACCTCCGTATTTACAACATCCTCACCACGCTATTTAAAGTTTCATAGACTAATCTTCAACGAGGATGTAACCTGAAACCAATATAATGGCCTTAGTAGGGAGCATTTACACTTAATACTAGGGTTGGACATCTAAGACCGAAAAACAAGGCCGGTCCGGGCCAGGTTTTTATTGTTATTTTAATAGTCGGTCCCAAAACCCGGCCAGCCCAGAATGTTGAGTTCGGTTGTCGGTTTCCATTCCCAGAACTCGTCGGTTACTCGACCCAGCCCGAGTATTTAAATAATAATTAAATATAAATAGTTTGATACATATTCTTTCAAGGGTTTTATTCACATTTTCCCCTCCTCCTCTCTGCTTCCTCCTCTACACAGAATCAACCCTCCTCTCCCTTCAACACCCTAACACCTCTGCAGTTAAAGTGGTCGGCGAGATTGTTGTCATTGGTGGTGAAAGGAGAGAGCGTGAGAATTCACGGTGGGTTAAGGTGGTGGGATGTGTTGGTGGGTTATCACACTGGATTGTGTGGTGGTGGATGAAGATGTGGAATTAACAAAAAAAAAAAAAATCTCTCCCCCCCGTCTTTCTCTGTTACAAATTGAAGCAGGTAGCTATGGTTCCTTGTGGTGGAGGTCAATGGTGGTGGAGATCGGTAGTTGTGATGACTTTTTAGTGGTGGGGGCTGACGGATGGGTGGTAGGCAACAATAAATAAAGGGAGGGAAGCAATGATGTTGTGTGGTGGTGGGTTTAGATGGAGTTTGTGTGGGTTGGGAGAGAAGCAAATGAAGATGGATGGATTGTGCTGCAGAGAGATGAGGTGGGAGAATAGTTCAGGGAAAGAAAGATAAGAGATTTTTTTTAATTTTATTTTTATTTTTAAATTCTAATCGGGATACATGATTAAGTGCATGTGTTAAAATTGCCCCAGAACTATCAAATTGAATATTAATGCAATTTTTTCAAGCTGAAAAACACTGGGCTGAAATTTCCGGGCTTGACTGAGACGGCCTAAAATTTCGATTAACCTAGGTCATCCGGGCCGGGCTCGGTCCGTAAAATTCCGGGCTTTAAAAATTCAGTCTGGTCCTCCGTTTGGGGTACACGGTCCAGTTAATTGGCCCAACCCAACCTTACTTAATACCATTACTGATTTCACACTCAGTTTTCAATGTGTTTATGCGTCTACCGACACAAATGGATCTTTAGAAACGAACCAATGGCACTTAGAGACCAAAAAATAAAATCCAGTTCAATTCCTAACACAACTCAATCCATCCAAAACAGACAAATTTGAACAATATCGTAACACAATTATAGTCGAAATTCAAAACCTTGTTATAAGCCATGTAACAACTTCACCAATATAAGTGTCGGAGTCCAACACGGATACGAGTTGTCGGCCATGTCGACTAAAAAAGACAATAAAATGCACATTATAATATTATTTACTTTTAGAGATAAGCTTTATATTCACATTCTTCCACTTGTACATTTATATTGCTACATATATAGTACAAACTTGCCATAATATTTTTAAATTTTGTAAAACATTTATAAAGAGTTGAAACTTTTAAAAGATACATAAAAACACTATGAAACGACACTATTTATACAAAAAAAAGTGTGTTATGCACGTATCATGTTGAATATGCGTGTCGACACTCACGGATATTCCCACTATACATGTCATGCTTAGATCATAAAGTTTTTCACATATTCTCAATCCTTTACAAATTTATAAGCACATTACAAATTAGTAATATATGGGTAGCAATATTGACCTACAAGTGAATAAATGACTAATAATTCAAACTTATTGTTGACAAAGTAAATAATACTAAAATATACAAGCGTGTCCCCAACGTATCCCATATTTTGGGATTTATTATTATTATTTTTGCCGACATATCTGACACCTCCTATCCGCATCGGATATCGATACATGTATCCGTATCATTGTTACAAAAAAAGTTGATGACCTAAGGTTGGTGTCCAACGAATGAGAAATTTTTAAAAGATGAAGTATCATTGCAAAGGTTGCAAGTAAATATTATGAAACAAACTAAACAAGCACTTGATTTTTAATTCAAGGTAATTTTAGCCTTAAATTTTATTTTTATAGTATGCACTATGCACGACAACCTACTAATTTTTCCAATTCAAGTCCCTAAAACTGCACATGCTTTGCATTGTGTAAAACATGATTTTGATTTTACAACATTTCACTACTCCGTTTGAGCTGAAATTTTGAGAAAAATTACATTCCAACATTAGAAATAATGTGTCAAAAATTCAGCTCATTTCGACACGTGTGCCTCAAGATTTTCGCGTTAAGGGGGATGAAGGAAAATTCTCTATAAATATCATGGAGCGAGCGAGGGGCCACCTTGGCCGCGACACAAGCTGGCCTCTAGACCGACTAATGCCCATTGTCCAAGACTGTTTATCAATATATTTAATGGTTGCGACCTAAATACTTATCTCGAGAAACGGTGACGAAACGGTCCAAAACTTTTATGCACTTTTTTCTATCGGTAACATGTAATTTTCCTTAAAATTTTCAGCTCAAAGGAGTTAAAAATAAAACTTTTTTAGTTTGTTAGAGACCCGATATGTAAAACTATGAAAAGGTGTTCTGCTGGGTATGAATTATGATTTTGAGTGACTCCAAGCCCAATCCCTTATTTTTTGAACTTTACGTTACTCCTACGTGAAAAGGTGTTAGCATCCTATTGTCAGTACTAGTAGACACCAACAATAAGATATAGGTTACTTGTCAAAACTCTTTCAAGTCCAATGCAAGTAGTTAGTAGTCAACTTACAATAATCAAAAACATCATACACTAATTAAAATATGTAATGAAGGTAATGTGAATTACCATTTTCTTGGTGTTGAAGACAAGCAACCATCTTGTTCTCAATCGTGCACCTAGTCGACGAGCCCTTACATTTTTCAACTAGTCCTTCTTTGGTCTTATCGTTCTCTACATGTTTTCCCGTCTGTGGTTCTGGGACCTTGCCTTTTGGGACACCCTTTGCTGAGTTATCTATATGAGATGGATCTTTCGGAGCAGATTTTTCCAAATTGAGATTACTAGAATTGGATTTTGCTACAATATCCGGTTGAGGTGAAGGTGAAATCTGAAAACAAGCAAGTCTCTCTAAGTTTTCCGGACTCGGAACGAAATAGAGTAAACTTAACAGAACTAAAGTTTCCACTTACATGTGTGATAGGTTTCTCTTGTGGTTCAACTCCCACTAATTTGCGAAACTTCCAAAAAAATGAAGCATCAGATCCTTCGGTGAGTGTCAAAACCATGAGGAGAATCACAAGTACACGTAATCTATCCATGTTCGATAATCTGTAACTCTTCATGATGAAAAATCCCAACCGAAGTCAGTGCTTTGACCAAAAACATAAAATAAATGTTCGTATCAAACGAAGCAGTGTCTTCAAATGCTTTTATTAAAACAAGACATAAGGATGACAGTTGTATAGTAAAAGCAAAATACAAATGCAGTCAGAAAAGTTATTTCATATCCTTTGAAGTACAAAATCTAACAATCTCGACATACATTTGCATCTACATTGATCCCTTGGATGTTCATTGAAAAATTATATCATTTGGTGCAACGCCAATTTAACCTAAATAGGGATCAGAAGCATAAAATCTACAAATATTTGAAACTTTCCAAAGTACCAAATCGTTCACATGCCATCAAATACATAAATTATAGACTGAAAACTGAAGTAGTTGAACAATTCATCAAAAAGCTTAAAACTGTTATCAAAACTTAAACTAAATTCATGAATTCTTCAAGACTTGTGTGTTTTATTGCTCAATTGTAAAGAAAAACCAAAAACTCCATTCAATTGAAACATGATAATTTCAAACAATCAAATATAACAGGAAGAAAAAGGTTTGGGTAAGTTTATACCGATATCTTGGTGAATTTCTGGAAGATCCAGAAAGTGAGATTAGGTCAAATCAGCATCAAAACCCAAACTGAGTCTAGGGTTTTAAAAGATGCAAGCCCTAGACGATCTCAGAGAGAGATCTTCCAGTCCACGAAGACCATTTAAATTGGCTCGAGAGATGGAGAGAAGATCGATTGAGCGAAAGTGTGGATTTGGGAATGGTTTGATGATCGGGCAGGAGACGAGACGAGAAGACGAGAGGGGAAGACTTGCGTTGGTTGTCTACGCGGGCTCCACTATGGATTTCCCTCGTTCTAGGCTTTGAACGGGCTACTTTTGTATCGGGCCTTTATTGGATGCCACTTGTTGGGGGCCTCGAGCACCTGCACTCATCGCTTGTTTCATTATACGTCAGTGTTTAACTACTGAGCCATCACATCTTTGACAGCATGAAATATTATCTCCACCTTAACTTAAACACCACCACATTGGTGTGTGGGGTTCTCTCTTTATATACTTTCATGACAATTCTTAACTTAGTTGATATGTACCTTCACGACAACTCCACCTTAGTTAACATGGGATTGTTCAACCTAACATTATCCTAACAAAACAAGCAACTCAAGCGCCCATCTATCTTTAATCCACTTTGTGAAATTCGCACCTTATTAGCCTCCAATTTCATGTAATAATATTCAAGCCGTCGTGCAAGTTTGAGTATGTTGTTATTTCTCTCTCAAACCACTACTCGTTTTGCTATCATATATTAATATGAATATTATAAATTAATGAATTTCTCATTCCCTAATTACTAAGTAGCCCCATATTTAACTGTGAAATTGTGACTTTATCGCAGTGTTTAAAAAATCGCTAAGCAATAGACGAACGACTTGGTAATTAGAATTTGAGTTATGTGAGAAATGGATAGACCAAATGATGGAGAGAATTTTAGAATTAAGAGTATGGAAGGGGGGTGGCATGGTCTTATATCTTAGTCTCTTGAATGTTTGATAACCTGATTTAGTTGTGAAATTACCTTTCTTGTTGTTATGTGATAGTAAAGTGCTAATAGTAATCAAGGAAGAAATGCTAACAAAAAGGGTCATGGTCATGAGTCAAAATTATGAAACCTAAATGGCACAAATAACTTTAGTATAGTTAACAAGAAATACTGATTATCCAAATCGTATAGCTTTCAGCCGAGGCATGTTTAACTAATATTCCAGTATTAGATGAAATCAAACATCAACTGCAATGTAATCAGCAAGCCCAAACAACCCCAATGGCTGGCATGATGGTTACAAAGTCTAGGCACTAATTTCATAAGGCTCCTGCTTTTTTACACCACCATTTTTGCAGCGGAATACCACTACTCATTTTTTTTATGTGTTGAAAGACACTATCAATAAAAAAGTATTTCTTCTTATACTATTCCTCTATTTTCTCTCAAGAACAACAACCACCACCGATGCGTCGCCTTACCGTCAGGTCGCATCATCCTGCCCCGCTGCACTGCCTCTCCTCTCTTCTTCTTATCGTCTTCTCTTATTTTCTCAAGAACAACAAAAAGGAACGGAGCAACAACAACCACCCCGCCCACGCAAGCCGCACAACCCCTCCTCGTCCTCTATTTCATTAATTTTCTTTTAATTTTATAGAGACATACGATGATGTGCAATGAATGTCGTGAGCTCATTCACAGAGGATCCTACGAATGGAAAACTTAGGCTCATAGGACTCGCTGCATTTGGGCAAAAAACTTGATGTTAAATGGTGGAAATGGAAGTCCAATGAACATGAGAACCACACTCCTTGATCCCCTAAAGCATGTGATTTTCATGTTCATGAAACTTTCATTTACATAATTGATCACATAATCTAATGGTGGATTGGTGAGTGGACATCAAATAAACTTTAATGTAGGTGGTCCCCTAATGGAGTCCCACGGAATAGGATTCTTGTACCCAAATACACCCTAAATGTGGTATTCATATTGCGATTAGATTCACAAATGCCACATTGTGTGATGCATGTGGCAAAAGAGCTTTGAATGCCTTCTGCTGAAGTTTTGTGAAGCATAGTATTTGATTTTTGTGCTCTTTGTCCCATCATGTGAAATGGACTAATAGTCACGAAAATTGTAAGCCAGGAGAATACAATGCCTTTACAATTAAGTTCCTTCACAAATCAGTTTTTTATAACCAGTTCTTACAAGTCTGAGCGAGTGAGCGCTGCTATGAATTTCAATACTTACAATGATGGGTGTGATTATCCCATGAAAAATCTTATGTCTAAGAAATCTAACATTTGTTTGGAAAAAATTAATCTTTGTTGGAGAAATAACTAAACCATTTTCTTTGATAATTCTTTCAAACTTGTACAAATGTTTCTAGTGGGCTGGGATTGATTATGAGAAGACAAGTATATCATCGATATACACAATTGTAAAATCAGAAGAAAAAAAAAAAAAAAAAAGGATAGAATATCATTCAAATGAGATGACAATTCCCTTGCAGATGTCTTAACCAGAGAGTTTCTTTAACAGTATCTGCCAGCAATCACATGCGAATAGTATTCGCATCTCAATTAATTATAAATGACAAATCGTCCACCAACCTTATCCTCCAGCGAGGCTTATCTTTGCTTGGAACCTATCTATATATATGTATTAGTTTCCATTATCAAGGTAAGCGAATTTCGAGTGTGAAAATCCTTATGCCTTTTCTTTGTAAGTCTTCAAGCTTTCTTCATGTTTTAGTTTTTCTGTACATATTATAAATAAAATCTTTCCTTTTCTATATTTTTCAATCTTTTTAAGATCTATTATTACTTGAACATCTCGTTATACTAGCTGAAATCTAGTATCGGCACCGTTCATCTTAATAGTTCGAAGAAAGTGTTTTGAATTTATGTATTGTATCCTTACTTGTATTTCATTTATTTTTGATTTCTGCATATCATATTTGTTCATTATCCCTGTTATCTATCTTATCTCTTGTTAGCAGTCCTAGGTCAAAACTGAATTTCAATACTTACAATGACAATTGATCCACATTCGAAGAATACGGTTCAAATCGTAGAGGGTGTTTGTTTTTGCTTCTGAATAGAGTTAGAAGTCTTAATAAGAAGTGAAACATCTTGTTTAGAGTGCTTGTTTTTAGTTCCGATTGGAAGTTGAAGTTCTGATCACTTAGGCTCTGCTTGGTAAACAGTAAAATAATGCATTTTGCAAATTAACGTAGATGCATTAGTTTACATTGCATTGATTTGCAATGCATTAATTTATGGGTGCTTGGTATAACTAAATAAAATTGATGCAATCGGACAAGTGATTGTTGTTAGTGGTGATGATGGCAGTAGTTGTGGTTGTGGTCGTGTTGATGGTGATTACGAATGTAAGCGATGATGGTGATGGAAATGACGGTGATTTTAAAATGGTGGTGGTTGTGGTTGCTAAGCTATGGTGGTTCGGTGAATATAAAGGTGGTGGTTGCAATAGTGGTAGTAGTGAAAGTGGTAGTTGTGGTGATTATGTTATAGTGATGGTGATTGTGGTCGTGGTGATTATGCTATAGTAGTGATGATGGTAGTTGTGGTGGTGGTAGTGGCGGAGAAGATAATTATGGTGGTACTAGTGAAGTTGGTGGTGGTTGTGGTATGTTATGGTATCGGTGATTTTGGAGGTGGTGGTAGTGGCGGTGGGATGGTGGTGGTGGTGGTGGCAATGACGATGATTTTAAAATAGTGGTGGCTAAGCTATGGTGGTAGTGGTGGTGGTTGCGACAGTGGTAGTAATTAAGGTGGCGATGGTTGTGGTGATTATGTTGTAGTGGTGGTGATGGTGGTCGTGGTGATTATGCTATAGTGGTGGTGATGGTGGTTGTGCTGTGGTAGTTGTAGTGGTGGTAGTGGTGGTGAAGGGGATGGTTATGGCGGTACTAGTGAAGTTGGCGATGGTTGTAGTATGTTATGGTATCGGTGATATAGGAGGTGGTGGTGAAGGTGGTAGTGGTGGCTATGGTAGTTGTGATGGTGGTGGTAATGGTAGTGGAGTGGTGGTTGTGATGGTTTTTGTTATAGTAGCAGCACATATTATGGTGGTAGTAGTAAAGGTGGTGTTGATTGTGGGTGATTATGCTATGGTAGTGGTATTGGTAGAGGTGGTGGTAATGGAGGTAGTAGTGGGATTGGCAGTGGTTGTGGTAGTGGCAATGCCAGTGGTTGTTATGGTGGTGGCGCTTGATGACAGAGCGGGTGGAGGTGGCGGTGGTTGGGGTGTTTATGAAAGAGTTGAGAATAGAATTCGAGTAAGAGAAGATGATGAGAGTTTTTGCAAAGTAATGCAGGAGATTTTGTCCCACAAAGTTTTGCAGAATTTTATAACTAGGAGATGCAGAGGTCCTGAATTCAAATTTCAATAACTGTTTTCCATAAAGTCAACCAAACACTCAAGTTTATATAACCGCTATAAACTTTTGCATTTGCATTATTTTCCGTATGCCAAGCGAGCCTTAGTACTGAGTGCTTAATGAAAATTTATTCTAATAATGACCTCATAATAAATTTACAATGATTGTTATTACCCCTCAATGATTGTTATTACCCCTCTACTCTACTAACTATCCCCTCTTTTATCCACCTCATATTTATCACGCAAGCAATGCAACCACCATCGCCACTACCTTCCCTGGCCTCCCCTCCTTCTCATCTTGCTCATATTTCTCTCTATTTTTCTTTCTCTCTATTGAAAATTGTATGAGGAATGGAGAGGGACATAGGATGATTTATGGTAGTGGTCTCAATGGTATTTGGAAGAAGAGAAAATAAGTGGAGAAAGGAGTTAATGTTGGTGATTTATGGTAGCGGTGAGAGTTGTGATGGTGGGCAAAAATATAATAATACTTCAAATCAGCACCTAAAAACAAACACTATTTAATTTTACATATTCTAATCAACAACTTATTTAGAAGTAAAACAAACAGTTCGTTCAGAAGCTCGTTCAGCTAACTTCTAACTTACGTTCTAACCACTTAATAAAAAGTAAAAACAAACACCTTACATGGATGTGTAAAAAAAAAAGCTTTATGTTGAAAAGGAGATTGATATATATATAAGGGGGTGTTTGTTTTCACCATGGATTTTGCACCATGTAGCTAGCAATGATGGAGTGATTGAGCCTATAATTTCAGAAGATTTTTGTATCTAATTAAACAGTAGATAAATTTTTGAAATCCCCTTCTATTTGACAGATGAAAATTTCAAACACTAGGGCCATTTGCCCCAAGTTGTCCAAAAAATACCATCCCAAGTGCAGCATCAACATGTCCACAGAAAAACACAACCAATACTCCACCCTTCTAAGCAATATCCCCATCCCTGCTACTGCTTCTGCTATCATCTTGATCTTACAACTCTACCATCAAACAATTTAGGTACCCCCTCTTCATCCAGCATTGGCTCCCTTAAACTTTCTCCAGCCTTTATCGTGCCCGAGATGCCCAATAGGGTTGCCAAGAGGACCGCACGAGTGGTTGCATGAGCCACCGGAGGGAAGTTTGTAGTCAATTTATTGGGTCATTGAAGAAGTGGTGGAGCCTTTGCATCTAAAGCATTCGCATGACTCAATAACTACATTTGCCTCTGCATGACCTAATTCAATATGATGATCATCACAAGGTTGGGAGCCTTGGAAGGGATCGCTTCAGGTTCCCGGTGGTGAGACCATGTTTCTTCATGGGACCGATACAACATTATGTCGATGAGATCAAAAAGCTAATCAATCTTAGAGATGTGTTTTCTTTCGTATATAGGCCACCGGGTCCTTTAACACTTTTTGGCTACACCACAATACTAATACTCAAATTCTATTCCTACTACAATTTAATTTTTTTTCAACAATTTGCAGAAAATAAATTGAATTTTTAATGTGATTTTCTGAAAAATGGACGAAATGTGTAGAGGACTGCAGTGTGAAAAAATATTTTCGTAATTATTAAAAAAAATACAAACAACAACATAAGACTTCACTATCAAATCCTACAGTAACCTATAAAATTTAATAACTTCAGCAAAAAAAAAAGTCTTGAAAAAAAAGTCTAACTAACAAAAATAGAACATCAGAGAAACCGATCTTCGAGGGAAAGGCGCCAGTCAATAGCATTGGTCACAACAGGAAAATAAGGTGTCCTCCCAAACACACAAAACACTAGACTATATGCAAAGCACACCAAAATCACCAAGAAGACCGCACTGTTAGTTGTTTCCACCAAACGAAGTCCCAATCCCTCCCCAAATTCGAGAAAAATGTGAAGCAGAGATGGCAAAACTGAGATAAACTCCAGCATCAAGGACTGGAGTGCATTCAACCTCACATACCGACTGAACCTCTTGCGGTCTCTCACCACACCAATGTAAAGAGCGCAGAAGGATACAAGGCTGGCGAGAGGGATCGATTTGTAGAATCCCAATAAAGGAACTAGTGGCTCAAATATGTGCTCGAAGGTTGGGAAAGAGGAGAACAATTGGTATCCATAGGATAAGCCGTTGAGGAAGGGAAGCAAGTAAGCAACAATGGAGATCAATCTGTCTTTTGCTGGAACTACTGTGCTTTGGCAGGATGACATTTGGACCCTGAAGGGATTTGACTGGGGATATCTCAGAGGATTGAAGAGGGGTTGGATGGATTGTGATGAAGTTGACAAGTATGCCAACTTTAGTGTTTGATGGGAGATGAAGAGAGAGCTATGGTTTGATTTGATGGCGGTGGGGAAATGGAGGGTTGGTGATGTAGATGAGATTCCTGATGGCTTTGAGGTTGAAGATGGATGAAAAGAGGGCCGAAGAAGCCGAGTTGAATAAGCCATTGATGTACTAGTTCTCTGCTAGATTTGCTGCCTCAAAGTTGTTGGCCACTTCACCTGACAATTTATATAACTGCTGCAAGGTAAATGAATGAAACACAAACTACATTAGGATTCACTATAAATGAAAGAGAAACAAAGTCTCCCAAACAAATCACAACAGCAACAGAAGAGCAAGTATGCATTGTGCAGACTGTTTACTGATGACAGACTATATCATATTTGCTTCTCTACTTTTAGTTTTACGTTATAAGTGGGTGTGATTCAGTTGACAGAAGCTCCTTATACATTTTATAACAAAAAGTGCTCGAGACAATCTAAGGACGGAAAAAATAAAATATTCTGAGGGGTTTATGGTACCGACTTCAGAGTACCCTTTCTTATTAAGAACAAATACAAGTCATGTGGAACTGAAGCATAGATAAACCTTATTATCACATAATACGCCAAAAAAATCAAAAAACATATAGCTCACCCATTTCTGCAAAATTCAGAAACTGACAGTACCAAAAACAATAAAACCCTAAGATGAGTCAAGTACCACAATCCCAAGCATGGATAACTTCTTTCGCATATCTACAACTGATAGTTAATACAAAAGATCACTAATCAAATGGTGTTCAGTCGTTGTGAATAAATGCAAGATGTCGTCAAACTTCCAGAAATGGGAATGGCAAGCATCTGATTATCCAACTTCTTAACCCTTCAAATAGAGAAATGATACTAAGTATCTCATACTAATATCACTACATTTAGTACTGAAAGCTATTTATTCGAACAATAACTTATGTCACCCAAATTTGCAGTATCTTGGGCAAGGTTAACTAACCCAAATTACATATATTAAAGTATGCCCAATATCAAAGTCACGCTTAAGTATATGATATCTCACATTCCCAGTAGATGACCCCAACCATCGGCTATAGGCCAAGTAATTAAGGTACTCCAAGAGTTTAACTCCGACTAAACAGACCCACAATAATACGTGCTTAAGCATATCAAGTATGACATCTGAAAAATATAGATCTAATTGGCCATGTCCTACTCATTATCCTAAAATACTTGGTTAATGATTATCAAAAGAAACATATTTCTGATTTCCAATGTTTGTTGTTCACAAACCAGATCAATTGAGCAATAGTTGTGAAGCATAGCCAAGGAAATCGATAAAATAAAACAACAAAGCAATGATGTAAAGATTTTTTACCCAACATGACCAATCATTCAATCCATGTAATGTAATAGCAACTAAATTTACTAAACTGATTGAGGATCAACAAAACCCCCTAAATTCATGCAACAAATTTCTAAACAGATTGAAACCCACCAAAGAAAACCAATTCTTATTGAAACCAAGAAATCCATGAACTCCTAAAATGATTGGATCACACTTATCTTTACCCAAAACCCCTGAAACTTTATTAAAACCCATGAAATGAAATCACATCTTAAAAGTTAAAACCAAGAAGAAGAAAAAAAAATCGATATGGTAAAAGGGAAAGGTGAGTACCTCTTGGTTGGGGTTACGGTTTGAGAGAGATGAAGACTGAAGAGGTTGGTAGAGAAACAAAAATGAGGAGGATTTGCTCTTGCTTTTGACTTGCGTGACGGGTTATATTATACAGAGTGGCTGGCTAGTTAGGTCGGCAAAAACCACTGGTTTATATTGAGATCCTCTAAATGTGACTATTTTGTGCATCTCAAGGCATGACATTTCGCGAAATCCTGCGAAAGAGAAATTCTAAATGTCGAGGGAAAGGGCGAGGATTTCAGCGAGGGAAATGAGCTGGCGAGGTGAGAGCCATTCATTTCCCTCGAGATCCGTGTGAAAAAGTCAACGCACAGATCTCAAGGGAAATGAACGGCTCTCACCTCGCCAGCTCATTTCCCTCGCTGAAATCCTCGCCCTTTCCCTCGACATTTAGAATCTCTCCCTGCGAAAGAGAAATTCTAAATGTCGAGGGAAAGGGCGAGGATTTCAGCGAGGGAAATGAGCTGGCGAGGTGAGAGCCATTCATTTCCCTCGAGATCCGTGTGAAAAAGTCAACGCACAGATCTCAAGGGAAATGAACGGCTCTCACCTCGCCAGCTCATTTCCCTCGCTGAAATCCTCGCCCTTTCCCTCGACATTTAGAATCTCTCCCTGCGAAAGAGAAATTCTAAATGTCGAGGGAAAGGGCGAGGATTTCAGCGAGGGAAATGAGCTGGCGAGGTGAGAGCCATTCATTTCCCTCGAGATCCGTGTGAAAAAGTCAACGCACAGATCTCAAGGGAAATGAACGGCTCTCACCTCGCCAGCTCATTTCCCTCGCTGAAATCCTCGCCCTTTCCCTCGACATTTAGAATCTCTCCCTGCGAAAGAGAAATTCTAAATGTCGAGGGAAAGGGCGAGGATTTCAGCGAGGGAAATGAGCTGGCGAGGTGAGAGCCATTCATTTCCCTCGAGATCCGTGTGAAAAAGTCAACGCACAGGAAATTCTAAACTAAAGTGAGGAAATGAGCGAGGAAACCAGCGAGGGGAGTGAGGTGGAGGGAGGGGAACCATTCCCTTTCCTCGAGATGCGTGCAAAAATTCAACGCAATGATTGCCCTCCCTCCACCTCACTCCCCTCGCTGGTTGCCTCGCTCATTTCCTCGCCACTAGCCTTACTCGAGAAGGGAAGAGAAATTTACATCTTTCGAGATTGTTAATTGTGGCTTTTGGTCTTAATTAGTTGTTTCTGATTTATGATATTTTGGGCTTTCGGGCCTTTTATGAGTGGAATTATGGATAATTAATTAATTGATTCAATTAAAACTCAAATCTCGAATCGCCGAAGTTTTTTGCTAAAATAGAATACTGGTTATTGAACACACACATGCAGTGATGGAGTCGGGATTTTTGTTGAAGATGGCGGAGTGATGAATCATAGTTAATTAACGATAATATAATAATTAATTATATTAACATTATTTGTGTTAAAATTTGAACACTACATAAATATATACATAACACCAACTGTTAAATAAAACTACATCTAAATCTCTGGGGGAGAAAAAATGAATCCAATAAGCTAATTTATAAAAACATAAAAGATAAATATATGAAGGACAAATCAAATTGGTGTATAAAGTTAAGGAGCAAAAAATATTTTCAAATGTAAAATTATATATGTTTACAAATTAAAAAAAAGGGTTATTTGCGATTTTTTTATAAAAAATAGCTAATTATATGATATGTCCAACATTAATCACTACTGCAGTCTCCTTCAAGACTATCAGTCAACATACGATGATTGTCAAAATGCTCATATTGATTATTAAAATGTCTTTCAAACAATAACCCATAAATACAAACATGTATCTTGAGAAAAAACTAAATAGTCGACTTTTTTTTGTGTCTTAAGAAAAATCTTATGAGTAAAATACAAACAAGACCTTGATATACGAAATCAACTCGAGAAAATGCTTTAAAAATATTATTCTTTCTTAAAGCAGACAAAAAAGGTTAGGGTTGCTATAGTTGGTGGCGATGGTGGGAAAAATGAAATAAATTAAATAGAGAGATAATGAGACGAAGAGAGGAGGAGGCATGACAGTTGTCGGTCTCGCAATAAATAGATAAAGGAAGTAGAAAATAATAAAAGGGGTGAAATGAAATCGTCAACGTCGCAGAGAATAGAGGGAGTGAAGAAGGGGTGAGGCGAGATGGCGTCGTCAACGTCGCAGGATCGACAAATCGATGAAAAAAATCAAAAGTTAGTGGAGGTAAGTGCCCCACTTAACACCCCCCTAGATCCTTGCATGCACACATACGTACATAAAATAAAAGGGTGAATAATTAGAAATTAATTATTCAACCTATATAATTTATAAACATCGATTTTTATTAAATTAAAGCCAAAATGAGTGATTTTTAATATTTTATGATCAACTTAGTGAACTTTGATATTTTAAGCTTATTTTATTTATTTTTTTCGCCATAATATGTATGGAAATAACATTGTTTTTATTAAGTTAGCCAAATTGAGTGATTTTTAATATTTTATGATCAACTTAATGAATTTTGATATTTTAAGCTTATTATATATATATATATATATATATATTTGCCAAAACATGTATAGAAATCCGCTTCACATGTTAAGTTTAAAAAATATTGGTACATATATATTATTTTTGTACCGATCTCAAGTTTTTGTTACATAAAACTTTTTCTATAAGAGAATTCTAAAAATTATAAATTTATTAATTAATAAAATTTAACTGTGCGGCAATTTTAATGTACAAAATGAAATTTGAATTGTTGTATCGATATACATGTGTAGTACGTGATAATGCATCCCCATTAAAGCTTCATGTGAGACTATCCACGGATTATGTATGGGATTGTAATTGTTCGTAACTTTTTACCATTGAAAATATCAACAATAACCTTACTTTCAATTCCCATTTTTAACAATACTATGGGCTCTATGGTCTTTTCTTTGACCTTGAAGCATTTACAACTTACACGGCTTGGCTTGGACAAGCTCTTTATGTAATAGAAATTAAGGGTGTGTTTGGTTGCATGGAATTCTATGCCATGGAAATCTATGAGGGGACCACTACATTTTAGGCTAAATTGATATATCACTTTACATTTACCACTTGACCACCATTTGATTTTGTGAACAATGGTGGGAATGGAAGTTCCATAAACATGGGAATCCCACTCCTTGGCCCCCCAAGGCATGTGATTCTCATGTTCATGGGACTTTCATTCCCACCATTGATCACAAAACCAAATGGTGGATGTGGAGTGATATATCAATTTAGCCTAAAATGTAGTGGTTCCCTCATGAATTCCCATGGCATAAGATTCCATGTAACCAAACACACCCTTAGTATGACCAAATCCTCTCTGGTCTCATAACTCATGGAATAATCAAGCAAGGCAGATATATCCTTTGGCTAAGGGGGTCAATTGTCACCCTTATATTTTTTTTAAAACCCCACTAAGGTAGTCATATTTTTCATCTTGCCCCTTTTTAAATTTGTAGGTTGCCCTCTCATACGTTCAAAAAATGACTTTTATTCGTTGAATTTCTCAACTTTTGATAAACAATAATGCATTTTGAATCATGTTTGTTTTGATATATATATATATATAATCTCCATTGATTGAATTTTTGAACTTTTGAGTTTTGATTTTGAGTCATGTTTTGCTCACTCACAAGGCCAACAAGCTAATATATACTATAATAACCATAGAAGATAGTTAATATATATTATAATAACCCTATAAATCGGGATAAGACTTGTTTATTCAAAGTTAAGTTATTTCCATTTAGGGTCTTTTTCTTCCATTTTTTTTATTATTCTTTAATGTCTTCTTCTTCTTTTTCTTATTATTCTGCTGCCGCGTTCAAGAAGATGCTCGTGCAACTCGAGAATTCCACTGTGGACGTCTCCTGGCTCCGCCCCGTCCAACAAATATTTAGGACTCCCACCTATTTATGCGAATGAACCAAGTATGTGCCCAATCTAGGAGTAAATTGTCACGCTCTACACTGGATCGCTTGATGACTTGTCCGATGTGGCAACCTCGCTCGTTTTGCTTGCTCTGAAGAAGGTGGAGTTGTGCCGCCGCTAAAATTGATGTAGTTGAATAGTTGTATACTATTTGCCCCCTTTGTCTGCAATCCTGGCTCCGCTCTTGTAATCAAGGACCAATCCATTTAGTAACAAGTCCCGGAATACAAATATTTGCTAGACTCAGATTATACTAGCAAATTTATTAATAGAACGCGTGGATTGTGTATAATTTTTTATAGTGCATAGTTTTTACATCCCTAATTAGGGACTATGCAAAGGATCTGAGGCATACATGATGCTCCTCGAGACGTACAACCAGCTGACAGACCTTGAAAAAACTAACCCCCTAACCACGATGAAAATCACAAATACAGATATATGATCAACCAGGTATAAAAAAGGTGCTCATTTCCACAATGACAGGTACGCAAAACCCTTGGGTACATAGGGTCTTCTCTCTCAATCTTTCATTCATCTGCTACACACTTGACTTTCTAAGCCCGTTACTAACTTGATTGTCGAAGTCTCTGCCCGGGCACCCAACCCGAATTAGAGTTTGTGCGGGTACCAACTCTTGCCTGAAGGCACATCACTAGGGGCAGAGCCAAGATTTTCATCTAGAGGGGCAAAATACATTATATTTTAGTTAAGTCAATAAAATTTACCAAATTGTTACGCCCCAATTTCCAAGACACGGAAATATCTCGAAAGCCGAGACGCGATTCAACCCTAAATATTTTTATTTTTTTGTCCATTTAATATACTTGCCAATGGTTAACCTTGTTAGCACACAACAAAATAGAATTTAAAGCAAATCCTAAACCTGAGATTTAAACCTACCTCTTAGCTGTCCAACCACGCGAGCATCGTCGCCACTTGCAGCCCCGCTACCAACAACACCTCCACCTGTAACCAGCTAGGGGTAACCCATTTACCAAAATTATGTATGCACACAAAATTTGAGTTTTGAATGATAAGGAATTTTAAGTTTTTCATTGATAAAAACTAGGGCTGAAAACCAAACCGTCGGTTCTGTTTTTCACCTAAACCGTGAACCGAACCGACTTAGGTCGGTTTTAAAATTTTCAAACCGAAACCGAACCGACTAAAATCGAACCAAAACCAAAATAAAACCGAACCGAACCGAATATTTAAACATATTATATTATTTATATATAAAATATATTATTTATTATATATATTCGGTCGGTTCGGTTTGGTCGGTTAAAATCACATAGAAACCGAAAACCGAACCGACCACTTCGGTTTTGCATTTTTTAAAACCGAAACCGATCCAAACCGAATTTAAACCGAACCAATTGGTTCGATCGGTTTTTTTTCAGCCCTAATAAAAACGACGAGACATCTTTTAAATGCACCCATAAGAATTGGTCTCCAATGACAAATTGTATGTAATTTCTAGTGTCATAGAGAGTGAATATAACTAAGTATAGGTTGCAGGTTCAATAGACATCTTGAAGAGTTGATGAAGAAAACTCTGGGGTCATTTATCATTGAAGGAGTTGCAACATCATCAATAAGGTTTGGCGATGAACATAGCACTTTATTCGACGAGTTTGAGAGGCTCTCCTTTGAGATTTACCTCAACAAAGCCATACTTTGTAGGAGTTGGTCTGAACCATCAAATATGGCTCGATCTTTGTATCCAGTTCCACCACCATTGCCATTAGAGATGTCACAGACAACACAAAGGAGAAGAAGCTTGATGCGATTGCCTAAAGTCTTGAAGAAGTTGTTAAAACCAATACTGGGTAGAAAAGGAGGAGGTAGAAGGGAATTTCCTAGTCCAGTAGTTAAGGATCTCCATTTTTTGGAAGAGATTTAGCAGATCACTTCGAGTTTGAATGTAAAATTGAACTTGTTCAATTTTTTTTGTGAAATTTTACCTTAATTTGTTATTTGAACTTGTATGGTTTGTTTGGATATAGTAAAGGCATGATGCATATGAGCCCCTGTTTGTTCTGGCAATGAGTAAATTAGTCTAGTAGTAATTCAATCAACATGGAATGGTGGGATACTAGTAAATTTAGTGTATCAAATATTGAGGAATAAATTTGAATCATGGACCTATGATTCAATTTCTATCTACCACAACTCTACCAACTAGCCGGTATTTTATTTTACTACTGAACACTCCAATTCTGCTTCCCTTTCGAAACCACTCCCTGTCGAACAAACCTCCATAATGGAATTGATTCAGTCTCAAATCCAGTCGGTCAGACACCATAGACTCAACTCACTCGCTAGGAACCTCCGACCTATTCCTGTTGTGCTTGTATGATTGTTGCAACTTATGATGCTAGCTTCTTTGCCTCTTCACAACAGGACGCTATTGATATTTTGGCGGAGTTTTTGCTCGAATTGCTAGCGCCATCTCAAAAAGAGTCTTTGACAGCACTATAACATAATGTTTTGCGGCAGAGGCGACACTTTTGCTTATCCAATCACGACAGTGGAAGAAATGATTTCTTCTGAGAGATTCAGGATCGTTGCTTACTGTTTTGCATGAGAACCACCAGGCTGGTTAGACTAATTCTGTTGGATGTGGCATTCTTTCATATATGTAGCATTAAGAACTTAATTTCTTCTAATAGTACTTGGTATTGTAACTTTATTCCTCGTGACCTTAATAGCGAGGCTCATGAGTTAGCTACTACTGTTGGACAAATGTATTGTACTAGTATTTTTTTTTTTTTGCTATATTATTGCTCTATGCTTTAACAAAAAAATGCTAGTACGCCATTGGCTAGTGAAAATATTTATACTATTATTATGATTTACTTTCATATCCGGCTGAAAATTAATTTAGTTAAACTTACTTCTATAAAATAATTTTTTTACTTCTATTAAATCCAAAATGAGATTGAAATCGATGAAACATAAATACAAGAAATTGAGTAACATGGCATAGTCTGTCTTCCTCATGACTTCTTTGTGCCTCTCTCCCTCTTCTGCTGCCCTGTCTTCTTCTTTCACTCATCCTGTGGACTTCAACAACTTGAACAGAACCCAACAAGGTAAGCTATTTCTCCTTGCAACATTTTCTTATTCCAGTAGAAAACCCACAACACAAGCACTTAGTTTACACACAAACCCAATCTCTGGTTTACTCAAAGACAACTATAGATTGTTTAGCAAAGAAAATGGAACACTACCCAAACCAGGAAATCCCCACTTTCTTAAGAAAAATGAAATCTTGCCCACCAACATTGGAGATGAAGCTCTCAATTTTGTTGAGAAAGGTAATAAACCCATCAAAGAAAAGGTTGATATTTCAAGATGTGCTGAAAGAAAATTAGGCCCCAAAGATGGTAAACTTCAGACAATTGGGGACTTCAATAGTATTTTAATCTCTTTAGTGAAAGCAGATGAGCTTGATTTAGCAGTGAAGTTGTTCAAGGAATTGCCATGTTATGGGTTATCTCCAGATTCTCAAACATATTCAACAATAATTAAGACATACTGCAAGAAAATGGAACTTGATGAAGCCAAACAGGCTTTAGATGAGATGGTGGAGAATGGGTTTTCTCCAAATGTTGTAATTTTTACAGTTTTGATTGATTCGTGTTGCAAAAGGGGGAGAGTGAAGAAAGCTTTCGAGGTATTTGAGGTGATGGGGAAGGTTGGTTGTGAGCCTTCTATTCAAACTTATAATTGTTTGATTAGTGGTCTGTGTTATGTGGGCAAGGTTGAGGAGGCGTTTAAGTTGTTAGAAAAAATGAAGAAATCGTCGAAGAAACCAGATATTTATACTTATACTGCAGTTATGGATGGGTTTTGTAAGGTGGGTAGATCAGATGAGGGAATGGAGTTGCTTGAGGAAGCTATATGTGATGGTTTGAAGCCAAGTGTTGTCACTTTTAACACTTTGTTTAATGGGTATTGGAAGGAAGGGAGACCCTTGGAGGGGATCACACTGTTGAAGATAATGAAAGAGAGAGATTGTGAACCAGATTATATAACTTATAACACTTTGTTACATGGATTGTTGAAATGGGGCGAAGTTCTTGAAGCTTTGAAGGTTTACAATGACATGTTGAAGGGTGGATTCAAAGTGGATGAGAGGGTTGTGAATACACTCCTTAGAGGAATTTGCCGGAGATCAAGGACTAATAAAGTGCTGTTGAATGATGTGGAGGTGGTGTTTGAGCAAATGAATAATATGGGTGTTACTCCTTATCCCGGAACACATTGCTTGTTGATCGAAACGTTTGCTATTGGAGGGAAAACTCAGAAGGCTTTTGCTAATCTACAGCAGATGATAAAAACTGGTTACCCTCCAAGGTTGATTACATTCGATTTTGTTATTCGAGCACTTTGTAGAGAAGGAAAGGTGCATGAGGCCTTGTGTGTTCTGGTCGTCATGGGTAAATTGAACAAAGTCCCTAGCAGACTTTCTTATGAAGTGTTGATTAGGGAATTCAATCGACAGGGAAGGGTGTCAGATGCTCGCGAAGTGTATGGAAGCGCACTGAAGCAAGGAGTTGTTCCTCATCAATGGCCAAAAAAATCATTGGATGGATGAGAAAGAACTTAAAAGATGTTTGAGTTCAGGTAACATAACTGTAGTTACTAAGTTGTTTTTTTATCATGTACATGTTATACCTTATGTCTTATGAAACGGAATGTCGCATGCCAAGTTGGGAATTTGATAGACAATTGTATTTTACTGATTTGAAGAAGAAATGGCAGCGATTTCAAAGGCCACGTGAGTCATGCTAGAATGCAAAAATAATCAAAAGAGAGTGAATAAGATAGTAAAGCAAAAAATTCTGACATTGGGAAGAATGGTGTGGTGGCAACCTTGAAGTCAGCTTGCGCACATGTTAAAAATATTAAAAAAAATGGCTATAACTCCCTCAAGAAGAGTCGGATTGATTGATGAACTGTTTGTTGCCTTGGAAAATAAGAAGAGTCGGATTGATGAACTATTTGTTGCCTTGGAAAGTATACAGCTTTCTTTTGATATATAGCTCACCTGATAATTATTAGTACAATGATGCCAACTACTCTTGGACTCGACAGTGAGTTTTCCATGAATCTAGTTGGAGTAAATTGTTATGCATGTACATATGACTAGAAGGGATGTTCCGACGCGGCTATATATACTTAAGTATATCCTAATTAGTAAATTGTTATACATGCTCGATGTTCGAATGCGGCTATATATATACTTAAGTATATCATAAGTATGTAGAAAACAAAAGATGAAGTTTTTAAGTTTCGAGTTGTAAACGAACTGGGTGTTGTCTGAATTGACTATTTCTCTAATTTTTTTGATGTCAAATTCATACAACTTCAACATAGATTTATGTGCCTTCATCTTTCCTATTATCTTACTTGTGACCACTTCATTCTCTTGTATGAACTCCGAAGTTTGGGGCAAGTTTGAATTTATTATCTTCTACATCCTTGCACAATTCCTTTTCAGATTTTCCGGTTGCAAATTAGCTAACAGTACTAATGGTTAAATTTCGATCTTTAGATTGTAGAGCCGTTATTGATCATACAAACCATCGTGCATACCATTAATCTTAGAACACCCCTTTTCGATGGCTTGGATGAACTTACTATAAATGCTATTTATTTATATTTAAAAACCATTTTTAACCATTTTAGTTTTCTCCTCCATCTCATTAAAAGTTTTAAAATGAATTATTAGTTTTTTTTTTTGCACTAATTGTTCTTGTGTTGCACGGCATTAGTTAACAGCTTAAGTTTATAATACCAAATCATGCTAAAAGAATGAAATTTCGGTTCTCATAAAAAATTTGTGAATAATCAATTCATAAAAAACTAGTGGCTTTCACATGTGATTGCATGGGTTCCTTTAAGTGATTGTTATTTTACAAAATTTGAAGAAGAAATGGTATTGATTAACAAGAAAATAAAGCCAAAAAAAAAACACACACACAACTTCAACAAAGGTTTATTTGCTAAAAATGTAAGATGCAATATTTTAGGTAAGCATTGCACACTGCGGGCGCAACTTATGATTGCTTAGCACCATGCTTCAGGTATAATATCATTTCCAGAGGCTATCAAACCAGTACTAAACTGAATCATTTCCAGGGCCGCCTTGTAACTCATTCCTTTCAGATGCATGGAATTAAAGACAATTCGCTATACAAAACAATTACTAGACCCCCATTACATACATCATAGGAAACACTATCTCTTTGTTCCACTCTTCTTTCATCTGTCTAAAAAGCAATGGTATACAACGAGGGTTACTATTGCAAAATTTTGAAATAAACCTGAGATGTCCAAACAAAAAGAATCGGAACAAACTACGAGGCCCTGCTCATGTATTGTCCATTTCTTGTATCTATCAATATTTCATCACCTACGTTCACAAACAAAGGTACTGTCACAGTAGCACCCGTATCAACAACTGCTGGTTTCGATCCTCCTGTTATATGATTTAGTTTATCAGAAAACTAAAGGAAGTATTATCTCATCAATATTTCATAAACAGATTAATGATTATAATGTTACACTATTACGAGATAGCCAGTTTTTAAAATGAATTAAAAACATCACAATGAGCAGAGGTTATATGCGCATCTTCTTTAACGAAAGTATATAAACAAACATCTCCCCAAAGAAGAAAGTAATGGCTGAGATTTTATGCTTCTAATTCCAAGGAAAACTAAGAAAAGGAAATGACCTGACACTGTGTTGTTCCAAATTACAGAATGTACATAATCTCATCTGATTACGACCTACGTTTTGGGGAGATGCTAGTGTTATAGTTTATAATCAGAACTAACAAACCATATCTCATGTTGGAATGAACTAATCATTTCCAGGAGTGACCTGTAAGATCATCTTCTCCTAAGCCAAGGGTAATACCACCATATGGCAGTAGAGTTCAATTAAACATAGCTGCAAAAAAGATAAAATTTCTAATGGAGGGAAGGATACAGATGACATTGCAATTATCTTTTTAACATATTAATAGATACTGGCATGTAACCATAACTAAATGACCAAAAATGTGATATAGTGGAATACTCATATGGATATATGGAGATGGATTTAGGCTACGTTCCATCCACACTCCACAGCATCACTGATGATTCAAGTTATTCTTTTATGAGAACCAATTTTTTTTTTCACAGATATGCCTCCTTGGTAGGAAATCTATTTGACAGGCACTTGTGTTATCTGGATGTTGTAAACTAGGATTTATATGAAACTTCTTTCTAATTGTATCAACATTGCGAGATTTCAGAAATTATAACAGAGCCAGCAAGATTACCTTGTGCAGTGTCACCTTTGAGGCCAGGGTCGACATCAACCACAGAAAGCTTAACTGAGACTGGAACATCAAAATCAATAACCTGTAGAATTTTCATTAACAAGTGTTAATTTCTAGAATAGCAAATATTTTCAATTTTCATAGACAGGAAAGGTTGGGATTTTCAAGCGCAAGTAAGCATGCAAGTTCATAACATAAAAAAGCAGAGACTATAATTTCATTGTCATCCTCATCAGTATCAAACACTATAATGGTGTATACGACTGAACCATTGGGGCTGGAAACTTGGACCAACTTCAACCATTCAAAACTATCCAGGTCATGTTAATGATTGTTATCCTTTCTATTTCCCATTCAAACTTGAACCTACACTAAACAAAGATTCTCCATATTGCAGCTATTGATTATTAATCAACAAAACGTGTATTTGTTGCTGTCTATTGCAGCTAGTCTCATATGTCCTTTAGTTTAATTACTTTTAGTCTGTAACAACAAAACTCTATTTCTAACAAAAAATAGCATGTCGACACATATCGTGTCGGATACTCCAATCGGACACTCCATGCATTGGTTATTAGTTGTTGACTTGTTTCACATATCTTTGAAAAATTTTCATTCTATATTAGTGTTACAAGCATATTATGACAAGTTAGCAGTACGTGATAGCAATAATGACCTACAAGTGAATGAATAAGATTAATGACTAAAAAAATATTGTTCAAAGTACATAATACTAAAATGTACACATGTATCGCTAGCATATCCTGTACTTATATTTTTTTTTTTGCATGACGTGTCCGACACTTTCTATCCATGTCATTGTTATATCACTTTTAGTCTTCTTCCCTAGTAATCTTCACCTGCTAAGCTACTTGCATAAAATGGTATCAGATTGCTCTGCATTCACTTAGTGTAAGCACACCTGACTTTCTGTACAAATAGAGTTCTACTTGCTCTTTTTATGCATTAATTCAGCAATCATTCTAGATACCCACATGGCAGGCAACTCCTCATGTCAAGATCAGTGTGTAGCCGCCGAGCAAACTATGAGCTTTCATGTACAATGAAAAAATAGGAAACAGATAGGAAAAAGGTAAATACCTTCCCGTTCCAAAAGAGCAAAATGCAGTCCATGCCTTCTTTCAGCCACTTTTTCTTATCTCCTACATCTTTGTCATTTAGACGAATTTCATCATAGGTTGTCTGGGGAATGGACAATATTACATATCCTTATATAGTGATATGAAGCATGAACCAGGAAGAAAAGTTGAGAAAGATTGTCCTAAAAATGAAAACAAACTGTACCATGTCCATGAACACAAACTGGTCACCATCTTTATAGGTGAATTGTTTGGTCTCTTTCATGATATTTGCTTCAGTAATCTGAGGACTCAACAAATGAGAAAGTTTAGTGTAGGCATAGAAATGTCAGAATAGGCAATTCAAAATTATGATGGATGCTATTGTGATTACTTCAGGTAATGTAAGTAAGAAATCGATGTATTATGTCAGAGTAGCATGTATTGTGTAGTGTTAGAATGACACGATATTAGCTATATGCCTCAGGGCTCCCCGCCATTTACATCCCAACGCAGTTATTTTCTTTCTCATATTGAAAAATCGGTTTCACACTGAACACCTATACTCAGTAATTACATAATAATCATGTGTAGGATCTCTGGAACCCCAAATTCTCCGTTCTTTCTCCTTTTTTATGTACTCTCACTTCACAAAGCTCTGTGATGGCAACTGCCCCCCCCCCCCCCCCCCCCTTTTAATCATGGTTCCCTTAATTATTCACATCCTAGTTTTTTTAAACATATTTCGGTCGAATTTAGCCTACACTGATTTTCTATCAAAAATTAATAAAAGTTGAAGTTGGTTGAATTTAGCCTTCACTAATTGCATAACCCCCAAATTCCCCCTTCTTTCTCCCTCTAATATGTACTCTTACCTCACATAATTGCTAGGTCTGTGTATTGTGAATATGTTGTAATGACAACTATCCAACTTTTCTATATCAACCTTCCTTCATTATTAATTTTCTTAACACATTTTGCTCGAACTTAACCTACATTGCGAGTATCTATCAAAATTATGTTGAAAAATCAACTCCAATTAAAACAAAAACTAAATAAAAGTTGAAAGTGGGGTTATCAATTACCGTACTCCCCGCTCTGAAAGTCTTCTCCACTGTATTGCCCGACAAGTAATTTTTCATTTTCGTCCTCACAAATGCTGCCCCCTTTCCAGGCTTCACATGAAGAAACTCTACACAGCAATATCACCACCAAAACCACAAAAAATAAAACATCTATTCTATGTTACAATTCAGAATGGTGTTTGAGTTTGGAGATAAAAGACTATAAAAAATAGGGAAATTGGGGAAAGAAATTTTTCGCCCCAACCAACTCTAACCATAACACATCTAATAACCATCACATATGTAAACGCTCATAATGAATTTGAGTGCCCAAGGCGCGGGAATACCATAGTAACTACATAAATCAAAATCCAGTATATATATAATCATAAAGGTTATATTTGATTAGATTTTTATGATAATCTTTCACTATTGTTAGAAAAAATTATCGAGTTGGGAAATCTCCCACCACAATAAACTGAACCAAACACACTAATTTTCCCATTGAAAAAACAAACATTGCAAACAAACACGTAATTAGCGAAAACTAAGAGAAGGAGAGAGATGGGGTTTTACATTACCTATAACCTTCCAAGGAAACCCATCGACCTCAATGTTGGAACCCACTTTGATATCGTTGCTGGAGAAGGCGAAAATTTCTACATACAAATCAAGAAAGTCCAAGTAAAAAAAATTACAATAAAGAAATGTTGTAGAAGAGTGAAAAGGAGGAGAAACTTACTTGGGTACGTAGAGTGGCGAGAAGGTCGCATTGAAAGAAATGAAGGCTTGGAATAGAGAGTGAGCGAAGACGAAGAAGAAGACCGAAGACACGGTGGTATAGAAGAGATGTTGAAGCTTGTGATTCCCGCCATGGTTGTGTGGTGTTGGTGTTGGTGTTGGTGTTGTGTTGCTCATACACTCCGAAGGTCTCTTCGAGCTGATAAGGTCTCTCTCTCTCTCGCCTGCTCTGGAGTTCATGCGTGTGTGATATATGACTATGTGGTGCGAACTGAACGCGGTGGTATAAAGAACAACATGTGGATGCACGTAGCCACTCTCTTGCCAAATCATGAGCGTGTAAGGATTGTGATTTAGTTTTTCGAGGTAATTTCATTAAGTTGATTTTAATAATCATTTCGTCAATATTGTGTTGTTGTGTATATAAATAAAGTAAAATTTTAGATCGTGGTTTTGTAATTTTTTAATTATCAATATAATTTAAGTATTTTGAAATCTTAGATGCTAGTATACTACATAAATTGTTGCTCACGAGTAAGTCTAGCTAACCATGTTTGCTAGTTTTTTTGGATTTTTTTTTGCCCATTTTATATGAAATACAACCACAAACACTATCTTTTTATAAAAAAAATGCAAAAAAAATAAAAAAATAACAAACATGACTGGCTAGAATTGTTGCTTACGATACTTATAAATTTATAATGTCCTATAACAACGCGTCTACACAGTCATGACTCTTAGCCAGGTTTGTGCCCAGACGCGAAGCTGTACACGTACAGCCAGGAGAGAGACTCATCTTCACCACAACATTTATTTTGACATCACTATCTCTTTACCTTTTTTACACCACTTTATACTCCAACCATCATTTCCATGGCCATCCCCTCTTCGCCACCTCCTCCTTATTCCGATATCATCACTTCGCCTCCTTTACTTTTTCTTATTGACATCGAGAACAATAACCTCCTCTTCCACATCACCACTATGAACTCAAATCAATTTAAGAAGAACCACTACCACCTTCAACATAGCTTTCACCATTCATCAACACGTCGCCAATGTCCCTTATTGCACCAGCTTGGATGGTTCCCACATATTCCCACCTGACCCATTGTTCATCTCCTCCGCAACATTAGATTTCGCCATCGCAAATCTCACGTGTTTCTTCCAATTCAATCAAACATCATTGGCGGAGTTCGTCGGGCTCTTGTCGTTATCCAACCAAACATCATATCATTCGTTTCTCTCTCTTGGTTGCACATACACGACATCACGGCCTGGTTGTATAGACTTTTTTGTCCTATAAACTACGTATTACATAAAAAAAACAAATTTTAATACTAAACTAAGGATTTGTTTGATTGTACAAAAAGTAGAAATTAAAATTGAAATTGAAATTGTTTTTGTGAATTCAATTCCAAGACCTCATCCTCATACTTGAATTTCCATGAGCAGTGAAAAAACAATCTTATAAAAAATCAATTTACTATAGAGAATTAAACGACATAAATCTGCATAATATTTCATTTATTGACAAAACGACTAACAACTTTGGGTAAAAAATGTAGTGTAATTGAGATTTGTCCCATACTTCTCCCCCAAATCACTCACTCAACTCAATCAAGTAACCTCCTTTATTACATACCTCGTTCGAATCTCTCTCCTCTCTGGCTCTCATCAATCGAACTTCAAATTCTCAAATGCAGCAATTCACTCCACAAACCCCCAATTCAACTCTAAATTCACCGAATTAGGGTTTCAAAAAACATGGATTTGGTTCCAACAGAGCAAAGAATGGACAACGAACTAAACCCTCACCCACACACGCACACGCAAATGGTTTTCCAACAAGACAACTTGAACTTACAGTTCCAACCACAGAGACGACTCACCACCGATCCCGTAAGGAAAACCAGAGACCTGAGCAGCTTTGCAGTGGACAAGATGTTCACGGTCGACGGTGGCGATCGCTACTTCCCGCCGCAGGGAGGAGTGGCGGAGTTCAGGAGGAGCATTTACGAGAATACGAGTGTTCATCATCATCAAGAACGTCCGGGGAATTGGAATGGAGAGGGAAGCACGGAGAGCGGAGGTTCGGAGGACGAAGATGAGGATGATGACGATGAGGGGGACGGAGAAGTCGAGGGTTTGGTCCGTCTTGATGATGGTAATGGGAATGGGAATAAGAATAAGAATAATAATAGTAGTGGAAGTGTACATAGTAGTTCCAAGGCTAATTTGCAGAAGCAGCAGCATTCTTCGCTAGGTATAATGTTAGAATGTTTATTATAATTTGGCAATTCTTTATCAAGTAATAGATTCTTGAGCATTTCTATGTACATTGTTTGATGATTGGAAAAACTCATTTTGAAAATGTCTGAGTAAGTGAATTTTTTTAAGAGGGATTTGCATAGCAAAATTGATACTTGAATGCTTAGTGGAAATTTATGTTGTTATTATTAGGATTGGTGAAGGATGGGAATGGTATTCATTCTGTGGAGAACAATGTTAGAGGGAGTTCAAATCAGCAAGGAAGGGTTGGACATTTTGACAATGCAATTACAATAGCGGAACCTGACATGTACTACTCGCAGTTTCTACATGGGGAAGGGTCAGCGCTTGGGCAGAAGGAAATAGGAGGGGAAAATGGGTGTCGGTTTGATGGTGGAAAAGATGTGTCTATGTCGATGGAATCAGGGGAGTCTCTGAGGGCAATTCTTTCCGATCCCATCACGTAAGTTTTTGATTGAATAGTGCTAGTGTTACTTTCTTCGCCTGCATTTTATTGTATGTACTTTCAGTTTGAATTGATTCGTTTAGACCCGTGAAATGAATTTGCCATCAAGTCATTTAGGGTTTTGAGTCTTTAGGAATAATGTTGCATTTGGTCAGAAGTTGGTTATTCAACCAAAGGCAAGGTCTCAACTGGCTCTTAGCATCTGAAAGAGATAGATCTTAAATGGAAAAGTTTATTTTGTTATCCAGCACTTTTGGTTCCAGTATTAAATATGCACAGTCATTATTAGGGTTGGGCAAGTCCGGTTAACCGGCCTGTGTAGCCCAAACCGAGGACCGACCCGACCCGACATTTGAAAGCCCAAAATTTTAAGGATCGAGCCCGGACCAGGTTAGCCAGTTAATCGAGGGTTTGGTTGACCGATTTTTTGGGCTGAGCCGGGTCGGTCTCGGTCCACCGCAATCTTTTAAGACAATTTAAGAGTCAAAATTTCATAATAATCAATCTCACTTGTTCACATTGGAAAAATGAGGCTATAAAGGAAGATGTTTTCTGACAACCACCTATCCTATCATGATTCATGACCATATTTTTTGTTTTGGAAATAATGATGTCAACCCCTCTTTCTATATTGATTGAGTGAGTGTAATGGGTGAGACCCACAAATTGTGTCAATGTCACATTGGGAGAATAAGTTGGGTTTTAGGCTTTTAGCCTTTAGAGGTAGGTTGGTTGTAGGCATAGTTTGGGTTGAGCTTTTGATATTAGAGGGGTAAGTTTGGGTTGGGTTTTGATGTTGGTGGGGATAGTTTGGGTTGGACTTTGGAACAAATTGGTACTCTATTTAAACATTCGGGTTGGGTCTGGTTAACCGACTGTTTAGGATTGCTGGAACCGAAGACCGGACTGAAATTTTCGGGTCGAGCCTAAAAACCGAACCGAAGATTAAAAATCTATTATAAAACCGAACCGACCGGTTCGGATCAGGCCGGTTCTTGATTCGATTCGGTTTTTCGGTCTAAATTGCCCAACCCTAGTCATTATGATCAATGGAATTAAGTTCGTTTACTGCTTAGGATGCAAGATTGACAAATGTTCAAGGGTTGGTGTAAAAAATAAAGTACATCAAGAATGCTACACCAGGAAAAAAATTGTTTCCCCGCCAAACCGCAACAACATCCACGTGTGGCATCTAACAAAAGAACATCACTCATTACACCTTCTTAGTCAACTTACCTTAATTACCTCAACTTTTGTTCCATCCTTTGTAAATAACTTATCATTCACCATTCCCTCCTTCCAATAAGTGTAGAATCCAGAAATATGAACTAAGCTCCCATCATAAGTTATTAAGAACTGTCTTAACGATTGGAGGTCTGTTGATCAACAATTGTACACATGCGCCCAACAGGGGTTGTATCATCTTGAGAGAGTCATCTAATTATCTAAGTGCTCCTGAGAGGATCCATGTAGAATATTGATATGATTAAAGATGGTTAACCTGAAGCCTTGTCACTGCACCAAACACAGTAAGAGTTGCTTTAAGAAAGACCATGGTGTCATTTGCAGGCCTTCCCCAACAAAGAACCTATAAAGGAGATTTCATAATAAAAGCCTGATCCACTTTTAAAGAGGCTGATTAGCATGTCATTCATCATTCTTGGGTAAAATGAATGGAGTACAAACAATTAGTATGACGAGCGTTATTGAAGGTAATTGTCTTAATGTAAATCTATGATTGAACCATTCAAGCAAACTATGATTAGGCACCAGTCAATATTTAATTTAGTCTGTTTTTTCATCCAACAAGCGCATTGTAATTTGTCAACACACATGATTGCCAGATACCCATCTTAGAGAAAGGTTGCCTTGGATTTTTCAGCTACTCCTACAATTATCCATGCATGATCTCAATCCCTGAATTTCATTGCTGCCACGCATCAAGCTATTTAGAATGTTTTTATTTTCAGTAAAAGTTATTTATGGAAAATTTATTTCATAAGGTCGCATCTAGAAGAGTTATTTGAAGTTGTGATCAAACCAACAAGTGGAGGTTTACTGTTTAGTAATTATCTTCAAATTGTAATTTTTTGAAAAACATAATAATAAAAAATAAACAAAGTGCAAATATATCTTCTTCAAGTGCTGAATTTCATATGATTAAAAGACTTTTCATTGGCATCAATAACCTTTATGTATTTACAATTTGCAATCTTCCAGATCTGGAAAGATAAACAGAGATAGTAGTTCTATTTAAATTAGTTTGGTCTTCATTACACCTTTACTTGGAGCATCTCCAATGTGCAAACTCAAAAGCCGACAATTGTTTGAGCTTTGAGAGAAAATTTTCATGCACCAATGGATAGTCCAAAGCTCAAGCTTTCAGCCCAAACTATTGCCAAAAAAAATGTATAAGTCGGTGGATTGGGCGGGGCAAGACAATCAAAAGAGTTCTGACTTCAGATCCACTTTTTTGAGATTTTGTTGAATGACCCATTGAAGTACACCCACTCTCAACCTCAAATTAGTCCACCTTTTCGTGCTTTGAGGTTGAGCTCTCCATTGGAGATGCTCTTATCAACCTTAAAACCATGTAAAAAGAAATATATTTGCTTCTGCACCTGTAGTAGATCTTCTCTTTTCCATGAAAGTTATTTTTCTGTATATTGTGTCTTTCTCTTTTCACTTTTTCAGTGAACAAGTTATTTTTCTAGGGTTAGTGTTTCTTTATTCTCTTAGAAGTGTCTTCGCGTATTAATTTTTGTTTGAGTGCTGATGAACATTTTATAAGTTGCTTAGGACTTCAAGAGAACTTTAGTCACCTTCTGTATGTTTAGTTGAGATAGGATATTTTATCTGTAATCATTGTCTTTTGGTGTTTTTTTCTGCCTTGCTAACTGATCATCTCAGTCACTAGCTTTCTTTGTACTGTTTTTCTTTTCAGTATTAATTAAATGCCGAAGTTTTATTGATTAAAAAAATGCATAATGGCACATAGAACTCTTGAATCAACTTCAACAATGACAATTCCAAATAAATTATGTTTCACTTCATGTTGATGGTGGTAGTGGAACTCTCATGGATGATGCTGTGATACTGCCCTGTGGACACTCATTTGGAAGCGGTGGAATGCAGCATGTCATTAGAACAGTAGGTTCTCACATACATTTCCTTACCATTTTCCAATATATCATCACTATCTGTAGGTTCAAAGTTGTGATATGTAGGGTGTGAATGGTATAGATATGAAGCTTAAATGGTATGCATCTTAGGGATGAATGATTTGGGAAGCTCAGCCTAAAGTCCGCTATGAACCTCATACAGATTCTTGTTGTGTATTTTATGGATGATTTGATGAACGCTTATATTACTCTTTTCTTTTTAAATTATTCTTGTACGTATTGCACATAGTATAGGGGTATGCATATTAATGGGTTTTTTTTTAATAAATAAAACATTTGTATTAAGAACCAAGGAAGAGAACACAGGAACAAGCTGAGCGAGAAGCTTAGAGAAAGAAAAAAGCACAGAAGCAGAAAGCAAGAATACAACAAACACGAAAAGTACAATCAAACTATGTTTCGCAAATGAGATTATCCCACTGTTGTAGCAGTTCCGGAATGGGTAAAGAGGATGGGACCATTCCCCCAACTAATGTCCACTGAATGGACATGATCTTGATCATGTTCCATAACTCTTGAACAGCCTGTTGTTCCTTTCCTTCCATATCGTCCACAAAACAATGAGAATCGTGTCCCAAAGCCATTTTTAGGGGAGAGAGGGATCTAGAGTTCCACTGTTGAACCCAGGTTGCAAAATCAGAGCTGGGAACAACATTCCACCTTGTTTCAAATGCGGTGTAGATCCAGATAGCTTGAGCGAGGGGATGTCAAATCTCCTTTATGAATTATTTATTTGAACGAAAGGGATGTCAAATCCAATCCATCATCAATACTTTATGATGAAATCTTAGACACGTCTATTTGAGGGTAAACCTTTTTATTTATTTATTTATTTGTTTTTTTAAACATTTTTTTAATTGTGCCTTTGACCCTTTTTATTTATTTATTAATCTATGCCCAAAGGCTACATGACTGATCCTATAGGGCTAACCAAACCAGGCTTGAAAGCTACAATATTGTTGCCACTTAATATTCTCGTCGCCTCCATCTTGCATGAAAACTTGCTTTCGCTCCGGTTCATCGATTTTACCTTGCATGAAGACTTGCTTTCGCTCCGGTCCAGTCCAGTCAAGTCCAGTCCATCTAAGCAGCTGCATTCAATAGTTGAAGGCTTATCAACGATGGAGCACATGTGCTCCTAATAATCGGGTGAAAACTCACAAAATCCTAATTAGTGAGTCTTGAATCCGCAACCTTGCACAAGGAGAGTGAATGTCCAACCAATTGGGCTACAATTGGTGGACATTTGAGGGTAAACATCAACCACTCTTTATCTGCCCATTTGATCACCGGAGAACTTTGTATGTGTGTAATTATTGGGGGTCATTATATTGATATATGAATGGATCAGAGAAGTATCATTTGGAGATTGGGGCAAGGTAGTATCTTGTTTGGAAATACACTACATCTTCACACAATTGGATGCCCAAGTTTTACTTGGTCAGCAGATAGGTATTGTAAATTTATAATGCAGGTATATATGATAGCCACAGAATGGAATTCTGTAGATTGCACCATTTGATACCTTTTGCTCGAGTCTCTCAATCTTGCTGTTTCTGTTTACTGTTTATTGGTGTGTGATTTCATCTTTGGAATGGACTTGCAGAAGGCTTGCTATACTTGTTCACTTTCAGTTTCAGAAGATTTAGTCTCACCAAATCTCTGTAAGTCTCGAAGACTTAGTTTTTAGCTGTTATCTTGGAAGATTAAGACGTGTATAATTCATTATGGAGTCTAAATTTCTTTATTATGTTCAGAATTCACACATTTTTTGTTTAGGGATATATTACACATATATGCTTGGAATTGTTTATTAATGTTTTTAGTCAGCCTGACCTGTCAACTGGATTTTTGTATCTTTAGTAATGTGTATTTCTGTTCCGTAAGTTTTTTATGAAGTTAGCATATTAACCCCGTTAACATATTTGTTGTTGAAGTTGATTCATTTGGAGAGAAAGATTGCATATTTATGCTATTAGAAGATTGTCTAAGTATTCTTTAGCAAGTATCTATCTCTTAGCTGAACATTTGTGAGTATTTTAGTCCATCAAAGGAGTGTGTCATCTCATCATTTTGCATGTGTTTTCGTGAGAGTTAAAGTGTATGAACTGTGAAGCTATCTTTTATTAATATTTTAATGAGTTTAGATTTAGAAAAATAAATTTGATTCCACAGACCTATCGAACGGGTCATGTATATTTTTATGCACCATACTGAACATTTATGCATCATAACAGTTACATGCTATTACTCCCAATCGTAGTCATGGATGATGCCAGTAGGTTACCAAGAGAAACCCCATAGATTAGAGCATCATGTAGCACAAAATAGAGTAAAGTTTTATATCTCAAATATGTGATCCGAGGTGTCTTGATTTGCCCTCTGCGTCCTGCATAATAATAGAGTAACATAGAATTTCAGCTTCAATAGGTAGTTTTCATTCTATCCACTAGTCAAATCAAAGTCTCAAAAAACTTAGCTCCTAAGTACGACTCGAGATTCTCCATTCATCATAAGGCGTAATGAACAACTCGTCTTCTTGGACTCCTCCTTTTGTAGGATTGTGAATTATGATGTTTTTTTTAGTGATAAAATCATAAAACAAATTCATTACACAAAATAAAAAAGATACAAGAGGGAGGCTGAGGTCGCCTACAAAATCAAGTCTGTGTTGATTCTCCTGTTGGCTGGATTTCAGCTTCATTGTGTCTGTCAGTCAAATAAAACTCTCCTAGAACTTAGCTCTCCCAAGTAGAAACTCAGGATTCTCCATTCATCATAGGACGTAGGAAGAAGAAGTACAAAAGAGACGGGATTTATAGTACGATAAATATGGTTTGATATTTCAAAAATGTGTATTCAAGTGACACCTTTGATGTCGAGATTTTGAACCTTGATCTTTTCAAATTTTAGCATATTCTCAAGAGCATTGCGGAATAGATGTGTATAGACTTTTTATTGTGTGGCTTATGATACTCCCTTCATTATTGGCTTCTCTATGGTTTTTGTTTCTAAGATCTTTTGAATGGTTTCATGAAATTTTTCGCCGAATACCAAATGCTTTAATTGCTACCGGACTCTATTGGGATTCATCTGAACTAACTTCAGGCAAAATTACCACTAAGTTCACTAAACTATGGGATAAACTTTTTACCAAGGTAATTAAATTTCACGTATAAAGTGAATCCTTTCGTGGAAATGCCTCATCGAATAGTATATTTGAAAGATCAAATCTCATGTACAGAAGTGCAGATTCTGGTGAATGGTAGCTTTCAATCAAATTAATTAAGTTTCAGGTACAATAGAAATAGTAAGAAATGTAGATTAGATTATGCTTTTATGTTTTCAGAAACTTATTTGGCTGAACTTTTGATAAACAATACGAAATAAATAATTACATAAATAATGAGATTTCGCGAAAGAAAACCTTGGAGAGAGGGTTGGATTAAAAGGCCAATCATATATTTACAGCCTGCTCACAGCCTCACACAGGTATACATACCTATACTAAGCATGTATCTAGAACTATTCATGATATTGTTTTTAAAACTTGCAACAGATATGTGTTTATCTTCAGAATATGGGTAGGTAGTGAACCACAATTTTATCTTGTACAAAGCAAAAAACAAAAGTTATCATTATTAATCTATATGTTTACTCTATTAACCCGGGGACCAGTTCTGAGAATCCATTCCTATGCCGTACAAGTTACTTGCCAGGTTTTTTTATTTTCATTGTTTAACCAAACTTATCGTTCTATGTGGTAGTAAGAGATTTTCAACATCTAATATTTGAGGAAAGCATGGATAGCTAATTTATGTCATATTCGTATAGAGATTGGCTAGCTTTGTTAAGGTTTACCTTATGTTTTATATTTCTTAATAGGCCATTTGATGTAGCGGGTTAGCACATTAACAATTTCCAAAATCTCATGTATGCATGACCTGAGCGTGTTTTTATCAATGTGGTTTTGTTTATCTTGACGGCTTGTTGTCAAAACCAGCCATTTGTTTCTGTTATTTAATTATCTAAATTTAGTTTGTGCAGCCAAATCAGGTAGTTTTGTTTTATCATTGATAACATCTTGAATGGCCAATATTGTTTTTAATAAAATCTCAGTAGCGCTGTACTTACTCTGGCTTTAGATCTGGTGTCTAATCAGTTACTTTATTTGATGTGATATATGCTGTTTCCATTTTCAATCCATCGTTTGATCACCCTCAATATTTTGTTTTTTCTAATAATATATACTTAATGGAGATAAAAAGGTTGATGCTCATGTTGAATATTTTCTTCCTATGCCTATATAGCTCTCCGGTCTGCAATTCAAGCATTTCTTCTTGAAGAAGAATCACAGAACCGCATATCTAAAAGAAGAAGAGATAGGTTTGAACAGGTTTGTCTTTATATGATTCCACTTGACGCATCGAGACATTTAATTTTCCAGAACTCATGTTTGTTATCGTGCAGGATAAGTCGAGTTCTGGCGAATTTTCACTGTATCTTTTGAAGGGTAAAGGTGTTCAGTTTCCGTTTGCTGTCACCGACAGAGTTATTATCAAGGTAAATATGCAAAACCCAGATAACGTCATACTTGAATTCTTGCAAATTGATAGTTAACATCCTTAATGAATTCAATTCAGGGAAATAAGAGGACACCTTTACGCTTTGTTGGTCGCAAAGCTGTTGTGACAACACAATGCTTGAATGGATGGTTAGTTATTTATTTTAAATGGTTAATAGGCCTTGTATTAAAATGAATGTCATATCATGTACTGAATCCAGTTTTTTGAAATAGATAGAAAAATACAGTAATGATTCCCATAACCCCCCAAAAACATAATGATTACCATGTCCGTGAGTGAAACTATATTTCTTTGCCAAAGATAATCCACTTTTTTTATGTATCTTAGATGAAAAACTCTATTGTGTTCATTTTGCCTTGGCAGCTGACATAATTGGCTTTTCAAATGTCACATGCACATTTGGGAAAATCAATAAACGTGAGCCAATGAGAGCATGCCGCGTCAAAATGATTGAAAATTTGAATGTCACAATACAAGCAATCGTCCAAGATAGGATAAATTTGTAACGAGGTTTGTGGTTCTCTCTAGTTGTGCAAATTAGTGTTTGCTCGAGTGCTCAGTTATTGCTGCGGTGTACATCTAGTCTTTCCACTTTAGCGTGCAAAAAAGGAGGCTCTTGAATTATCTAAAAATCTGTGGAAAGAAAAAATCATGAAACTTTATTGTGATTTGTGATAAAAGCTGGGGTAATTTACATGATTCAGGGAATTGAAGATAAATGTAATTCATAATATGGATGTTGAGAGGTGTGCAACTTTTAACCAATTTTCCCCATCATATGTTGCTCATATGTAAAAAATGAGCTTAAGGGTCGAGGGAAAGGAGCGAGGGATGGGTGTAACCACCCATCCTCCTCGAGATGAGCGCATTGCTCTGGAGATGCATGCTGGCACTCATCTCGTGGAGAATGGGTGGCTACACCCATCCCTCGCGCCCTTTCCCTCGACCCCGAGAATTTTCGGTAAAAAATCACAATCCAATCACAGTTCTCAAAGCATTCATCTAAAACTACATCTTCCTCCAATTGTCTGTCACTGGCGAACTGGTCATCACAATCCCCATTGAACTCCAAATTTCTCATGCTCTTTTAAGGAAGCCGAATAAATTCTTCACCCAAAAAACAAAACAATCCCAGAAGATAACACAAACCTTTTCTCTGCACACAACAGTTAGAGGAACCTTTAGTGAAACCCTCTGAAACGCAAACATCAACATGATCAGGGGGTCTCACTATGCAAACCCAATGTTTCTGTAAGGGTGCATTTTGGGTTTTTTTGTTGTTGTTGGGGGGGGGTTGGTGTCGGAGGGATGCAATGTTGCGTAAACATCAGCATGATCAAGTTTTTTACGTGAATTTCGACATGCTTCATTCTAAATAATCTTATGCAGTGGTTTTCTATATTCTTATTTCTGTCATAAATCTAACAATCTCTGATTATTCCTCTTCTCTTGATGTATTCATCAGGTATGTGGTAAAAACACTGGATAATGCAGAGAGCGTCAAATTGCAGTATCGGTCTTTAGCCAAGGTTTCTGATAGTCCAACCTCAAACATGGTAAACAAAAGCACTTCAAACTGGCTTTAGAGTTTACAAGCTGGGTTTACAGTGTAGATACATGGTGTCAGGGAAATGTCATATGTAGATAAACCACATCCAGTTTTGTTAGTAAAACTGAACTATATTGCTCAATAAGGGTTCATCCATTTGTACCGATAAAACCATTTTACTTGATAACAATGTCCAAGTTGGGTTTGAGCAGTCTTTTGACGGTATAGAGTAATCTGTTTTTGATAGAGTTTCTGGTTGTTTGGAATTAGTAACTTTGCATGTATTTACATTGGGTTGTCACGTGCATATGCAATAACAGAGAATTCGCTAGTTGTTGTAGCAAGGCAAAAACCTCTAGAATTCGTAATTTAAGTTTCAACTCTCCTTTCTAAATGCCTTTCCTCTTGACGACTGATGCAACGTGAATGGCTCTTTCTTAGCTCGACTGTTGTAAATGTCTTCTTGTTTTACTTAAATTATCAGGCACATTTTCTTCTATCATAAGTTGGGTCTTTCCTACTCCTAGATCGAAGACAATAAAGATGTTCAAAGACAACATCACCAGTGAATGTCGTAAAGTGAGTTTTGGAAGCTAAAATTGCCAAGGGTAATCAGCCTAGATTGGGATAAATCCAAACACAACACCCACACAAAAGGGGCTGTGTTTGGGCAGCAACATCTCTCAACAAATATCCTTGTAGATTCAGAAAAGATAAAAAGCAATATCAGTGATAATATGATGTTATCAACTGACCACCTCCCCTCCCTCCCTACAATTCACAAGGATCACGGAGTCAGGCAAGAAAGAAGGACCATCATTCATGGCCTTACCAAATACAGCGGAACACTTTCCTCGAAAGTAAACTAAGAACTTGGTCCCTTCATTTTTCAGAACTTACATGAAAAGATCAAGATCGAATTTTCTAACACTGGCCATTTGCTCCTAAATCAAAGAACTACAATTTTCATTACAACCAAAACTGAGACGCAAACTGCAGCAACGTACATTATACAGGTTACATGAATGATGAAGCTAACCTAGTCCTGAACCACTAATTAGAAAATGCACAAGTAGAAAATCATTGAAGCTAAACCTACGAATAAATTAGAAGAAGCTCATTGAACAGAAGACCTGGATGTAGCAATGTCAGAAACAGGAAACATTTCCCTTGGTTGTCAGATATGTGCACGTCGAGTAAATAGAAGCAGCTGCCGCCATGACAGCTAATTCCTTCTCCATGTTTTCTTTCCTCAATCTGCACAAGACATTGAAAACTAGATCAGTTCATTACTGAAACATTATAGAGCAGAAGCAGTCGTGCAAAGAGGTGCAACAAGACAGGTAAAGTCTTTACCTTGAATCAATATCTGGTCTACTTAGTAATTGTAAATCATGCCAGTTAATGCATTGTAAACCTTGCTCACAGTGTAATTGCATTTCTTTTACTTGGTTCAGCCAATTTTCCTGAAAACGAATGAACAGAACAAGAGCATATAGAGGTTAAATTTATAGAACATTAGATAAGCTAGAGATGCAAGATTTCCTTAATCAAATGATTTCAATTTGTAATATGAAAACTTACTAAATGTTGCCCCTCTTCACTTAGTGTTTTTTCCATCTGATCGAAAAGTTCAGTCCATCTAACTTGGTGCATATCAGCAGCTGCAGTATTTGGACATCTATCGGAGGAGGATTGGCTATGACCATTCTCTTTGTTAGATGAAAACTCTTTCGACAACAGAAAGGGTAGTTCCGTCTGAATTACAGCCTGCACTCTTTTTTTACTACGCTTCAGTGCTGCACAAGGAAAATCAAGCAATTGAATAAACAGCGATACACTCATTGTGCAGCAATTAATAGAAAAGAGAGAGACACTACCTGCAAGACGTCCTTTAATGTCCTGATAGAGAAGCTCCATCCACTGCAATGCTACAGTTGCAGCTAATCACAAAAAAAAATTTGTGAAAATTCGAAATTCATTTTTCTCCCTCGTTCTGGTAACTATCAATTAAAGAGTTTCACTAATAAAAGCTTTCCTTTTTTAGGAGAATATATGCGTATATGGATTCTGGTTGGCATTAGCTTTTTTTAACATAGGAAGGCCTACCATTTTTTGGTTTCAAAATGCTCTCCAATTTACAAAGACTTGAAAGAGAGACGCATGACAGTCTTGGTGCTATCCAGTTTTGTCGTGTTCAGCTCAAGCTACAGTAATCTGACTATGGTAGAAACTATAGCAATTTGTATAGATAAATAGTTTTTTTCTTAGAATTTGGCTTGAACTAAACATAGTAGCTGATGGTTTAGTTCTCCACTACTAGTATGGTTTAAGCATACATGTGAATGAATAGTAATTTGTTTACAAATTTAAATTCAGTCAATTTAGAAAGGTACCTTTCATTGAAAGAGACGACGAAACACTCGCTTGGTTTGACTGATCCTCGTTAGACAAGGATACATTCCCCGAACCCGTGGTTATAGATGATGGTAATGTCACTTTAAGTTCATCGTCCTCCTGGTCTGATGTTAGGTGTGAAATAGCAGAAGTTTGATCATGAGACCTTGTCTCTGCAGATTGCAAATCAACATGTGCACTTTTAAGCTCTGAACTGAAAGGTTTAGAATGTATACTGGAGAGCATACAGTCATCTCTTGTATGCTTATTTCCTGATGAGGTATTTTCTTGATCATTCTCAAGGGAAAAATTAGGTTGACATGCTCTGGAATTAGGAACATTTGATGGATCCTTCCCTTTCTCATTGGTTCCTGTTTTTAAATCTTCGACTGACTTGCTTTGAGCACCGTCTTCCAGTCTTTTGGATCTCACTAAGTTTTCAATTATAGAATGAACTTGTTTACTATTTCTCACATGGTTTATAATTCCAGGGTTTAGACCATTCAGTAAACCACTTGGAGCAGCTATCTTTGTGAACCTGCTAACCTGTTCTCTCTTTGCAATTTCAATCTTTTTCTTCAATACATCATTTTTCTTTTTCCTTCCATGCGGCTTTGGCATGGGTATGCCTCCATGTGATGATAATTGCTGCGACGATGAGTGTGTTGATGACAGGAAACCATTACGTTTCATCTCATTCCACATTCTAAATGAATCATTCTCTTCCGCCAGTCCAGTTGAACTCCCACATTCTGAAACTGCTTTAGATTTCAAATTACCTGGCATTTTGTAAGGATGAAACGGATCCTTTTCTGCTGAAAGTGAGACGACTTCTGAGTTTAAATCCAACCCAGAACCTCCTGAAGTTGCAAGATTAGGATCATGAACAATTCTCATCCGTATACAGTGCTTATCCAATACAATAAAATGAGTTTCAGTTCTGAGCAGCTATGGTAAAAATTCAAGTCATGGTTGCACATACCTTAAATCTCACCTTACACCAAAAAAAACCATTCTACATCATTCCATCTCAATCGGAAATAAATAATAATAATAAATATATAATCCTTTTCACAGCCACAATACCCACAATATCAAACACTACGTGACACTCATTAGATGCAAGGAGTGTGATTTCTCGAAATATGTCGAAATTTCACGAAATATTTCCTATTTTGAAGTTACCGAAAGCTCTTTTGAAATCCAAAATATGTTGAAAATTTCTTGAGAAAATAAATAAATATTTTAATTTTCTTATATTTTAACATGCTATAATGTTATTTTAGTATCAAAAATTTGTCATGTGAGTGGTTCTTATGTAATATACAGTCTCTATGGCACTACGAGTCATGTGAGACTTTTTATTTAGTATTTAAGAGTTTAAAATACATAACTGATGTTAAATTTGTTAAATTTGAAATCACAATCCTTGATTAGAAGTGATTAACGTTTTGAACAACACAGAAGTTGCCAAAATGAACTAAATGTGTTCAACCTAGTAATTAACTCCTATTGTCCTACAGGCTACAACTGAAGCAAACTCAAAATTAGAAATCATTTGACTTTACGCATTAGAGAAACGCAGTCACTCAATGTACATAAAAACTCAGACAAGAGTCCAATTTCAGACAAAAATCCAATATGACTTTACATCATTTCCAATCAAAATCAAGCTCCGAGTCTGTTAGAATATGTAGGGCTTTTAACTTTCATTACTTTCCTATTCGTTAGATATTATGACTTTTCTTCTTGTAGAATCAATCTTGTTTTTAGACTTGGCTATATTGAGTGCAAACACTACATATTTTAACGGAGCCACAATTTCCACAACATCAACAACAAATTCACAATCAAAACCACAAAATTAGGGTTTTACCTTCAGATAGCATCACAGATTCAAGATCTCGCATCTTCTTGATTCTCTTCCGACTATACTCCTCTGATTCAACACTTGTCTTCTCGCCAATCAACTGTACATCAATAACGAAACAAAAACATCAAGAACAGACGAAACAACACAAATCTTTTAATAAGAGCGGGAAACAAAATTACAAATCCAACATTGAATTCAGATCTCAATTTCTCCTCCGTTAGATCTATCACAGACTCTGAGCTCCGCCTCTCCTCCTCCATCTTTTCCAATCGAATCACCACTTTTTTTTTGCCTCTCCGCTAACAAAGAACCTCCTTCGAACACTTAGACTAACAATGGAATAGATTCGGAAACAACTAAGAAAAAGAGACAATGAAGACGAAGAGGTGTCGATCAATCTGATTTGCAAATTAGGGTTAGGTTTCAGTTCTCACTCGCACATTTTCATTTTGTAGTCAAATCTCTAATCGAAAAACATAAACATACAACACAACGGGCGGGTTTTCGTTTTCGTTTTCGTTCGTTCAAATGTGTTTATGCTCTCTTGTTTTTCAAATTCAAACGCAAAACAAAGCGGAATTCGGTGGAGCCCGCATAGTTCTTTTCTTCAAATTTATTTGAAATCCTTGGTACTTCCACGTGTTACGTACCCGCCTAATCAAATGGACTTAGGGATGTTATTGGGCCTGAAATGGTATCTAGAGGATTGTGAATGAACTGCTCGGAAATTTATAGTACAATTAAGTGCGAGAATAATATCACAAAAATAACTTTGTTTATTTATTAGTAGCGTTTTGGTAATTAATTTGGTAATATGAAGAATATTAAAAAAATAAAAATTTAATATTGAGAATAAACTATAGAGTAGGGGTGAGCATCCCATCCTGCTATTCCCGACCTGTTCCGATCTAGAGTGGAATGAGATTAGGATGGAGATTCGTGCTTATTCTAATTTGTCCCGAACTAATTTTTTTAATATTTATTATTAATAATTTATATATTTATTATGAGTGCATTTTTTATGCCCACATAACATCAATTGGTGAAGATAGCAATTCAACGTCTCAATAACTCATTTTCTCTCCATCGCCTCTCTTACCTACATTTATTTTGTATTTGCTAACTAAAGAAGATCAGAGAAGTGAGAACAGAGTTACTAGAGGCTTATGCATTTAGGATTCTTGAAGAAGAAAAAGAGAAGTCAATAACTAATTTGCTTTGTTTCACCTTGAGTTGTTTATATATTCTATCAAGTATCTTTGAAACTAACCTAAATTAATACATTAATAAAACTCAATTGTTTTACCGCAAGTATATAGTTATCTAATCAGTAGATAATGGCAAATTCGAGTCGATTGCACGAAGATTAAAAATACAATCGAAAACTAAAATTTATTTAGATTAATTTAAAAGGGGTTACAACGATTGAAAATTTATAAATTAATGAAATAAAATTAAACAACTAAAATTTAAATTAATAAGGCAATTGGAAAGCAAACAAAGGCATCAAATCCACCATAGGTTATTCGATAATTGTTTAAACTTAACTTATTGTTTTCATAAAATGATAAGCACTGCTTGCATCGATATTGATGATATAATCATTACTAACATTAAGATTTTTTTTTTAACTTCACAATCGATTTCAACAAAAATCCAAACCTCCACCATTGAATGTCTTACTACGGCAAATACAATCACAAATTTAACATAATCAATTAAAGGATGCTTCGAATATTAACAAAGAATACTCTAACTATCGACTAGGCTAACTTTCAAGTCCAATATAATTGATGAAAGCAATTCGTCAATACTCATAAATTAATTGTATAACAATGGCACATAACAAAAACAGTAAATAAAAAATAAAAAATAAAAACCCAGTGCACGAGAGATGGAGGCCGAGAGAGGTCTAATGAGACATGAGGAGGAAGAGATGATAGTTGTTAGTTGTGTGAGGAAAGGTCGAGGGGGTTGTCTTATTAGCGAGGAAACAGGCGAGGGAGGGAGTGCAACCCTCCATTTCCCTCGAGATGCATGAAGGCACACATCTCGAGGGGGTGGAGGATTGCACCCCCTCCCTCGCCAATTAGAATTCCCGTTCTAGGTGATGAGGTGAAGATAGTATGGATAGAGGTTGGCAAGATGGATAGGAGATAATGGGCTCGGGCTTGGTTTTATTCAAATAGGTTTAGCAACGTGTCATTGTGACACCTTGCAGTTTCACCGAAACTGTCACTCTGTATCGCACTTCCAGCTCTTCCCTCCATGTGTCTGAATTAGAAAATATATTTTTGAGCTAGACCGTGTGTCAACAAATAGAGCTTCGTGCGGGAAATTTGGGTTTTTTTTTTTTTTTTTTTTTGTTAATCGCAATAATGCATTAAACAAAAGAATTATTACATAAGGATTGTCCAACTGAACGGGCTAAATTGTGGGTCTCCATATTGAGTTTCCTATTAATAAATTTAATTTCCATCCAGGAAGCAAAATAAGCAAACTTTTAATATCAATGATAATAGGTCTTCGGGCCCGGTTCATATCAAAATAAGAAGATGGCTCCTCCTGAATAGCAAGCAACAGATTAGCTGAATCCCCTAGCAAAAGACCTACCTCCCATCGTTGAGCTTGGATCATCACCAACGCCGCCTCTGTCGTGTATGCTTCAGCCACGGTGTTATCAGTGATTATACCAAAAATAGGGCAAGTAAGAGTAAAAATAATAGCTCCTCTCAAATCCATAGCAACCACTCCCACAACGCCCTGTTGGGAATAATCAAATAAACAAACATCAAAACTGACAATAACTGAGTGAGGTTTGATAAAAGGAGATTGGCCAGCTGAGGTACTTGAGTTGATTTTAATGCGATGGTTCCTTACAACAAAGAGTTGAGCTTGCAAGGTACACTACCTAATTGAATCTCCTTCTGACAAAGGCCCAAACAGAAGATTTCGATCGATCAACGATAATATCAGGGTGGTAACGAGGTTTGTAGATGATCGCCTTGTTGAAAATGTCGGGGATAGAATCAAGATTCCAAGGATTATCTTTGTCAGGGGTGACGAACCAATTCTTAGACAAGGAGGTCCAAGTTCTGCCAATCATGGAGGTGAATAGAAGGATAATTGGTTTTGCCCCTTTGAAAATGACCAGATATTGAATACGCCAAAATGGTAATAAGAGTTGTCATAAATTGCGAAAGAATTTCATCCATCTATGGTTCTCGATTTTTGGCAGCCTTTGAAACAAAGAAGACAAAGTCTGAAACTACAGTAAATTGTGGGTCCGCGTGCTGCCAATCAAAGGAAATAACGGAGCATCTCCAAAACCTGAGAATGACCGGACAATGAAAGAAAATATGGACCACATCTTCAAGGGCATAATGACACAATGAACATACATTGTCAATAGGAGTATGAACACGGACCGGGTTGGTTAAAATAGGGAGCAAATCTTGGCTGCTTTTCCAAAGGAGGAGGAAAGCATTTGGAGGGGTTTTAATCAGGGGCGGATGTATGTGTTGGATAAGGGGGTCAATTGCCCCCCTTATATTTTTGAAAATTTTCATTAAGTTACTTGTATATTTTATCTTGTCCCCCTTAAAATTTTTTATAATGCCCCTCTTTATATACAATCTTGGCTATTGACTCCAAGTCATTTATAAAAAAAAAAAGATTTTGTTTTCTATTTTTTAAACTCCACATTCACCAATCTCAATCCCACTCCATGTCTTTCTATTTTATTAAAAAATTTTTCTTTCTAATTCCCATATATCCACCCACCATATCTGTGAGACTCTTGTGTGGGCGGACCTGAGGTGAGGGTGAGGGTGAGGGTAGAGGGCCCAACAGACCCAATAGGCCAAGAAGGGTTGGACGAGCTACAAGGGGAATCATAGTCTCATACCGCCTGGGTGCGGGAGGGGGATGTGCTTTAAGTGTGCGAGGTCGCTCTACATGACAACACGCGTTTTAAAGCCGTGCGGGCCGGTTGGTAGCCCAAAGCGGACAATATGGTGTCATGTGGACCGGGTCGTTACAGTTGGTATCAGAGCCTGACCCAGCCGGAAGTATGCCACAGTGTTGGTGGGCCCTCGGGCAACGTGGACGTTGTGCCTGTGTGGCCAACGAGGACGTTGGGCCTTAAGAGGGGTGGACTGTGAGACCCTTGTGTGGGCGGACCTGAGGTGAGGGTGAGGGTAGAGGGGCCAACAGGCCAAGAAGGGTTGGACGAGCTACAAGGGGAATCATAGTCCCATACCGCCTAGGTGAGGGAGGGGGATGTGCTTTAAGTGTGCGAGGTCGCTCTACATGACAACACGCGTTTTAAAGCCGTGCGGGCCGGTTGGTAGCCCAAAGCGGACAATCTGGTGTCATGTGGACCGGGTCGTTACAGTTCTCTATTTTTTATTTTTTTAATCTCTCTTTATTTTAATTCCAACCATTAATTGAGTTGGAGATTAGGGGAAGGAAAATTATACATTTCAATTTTTTTTTATTTCTATCTATTTAATCTATTTATTTTAGATTAAACAATTATAAATTTAAGATTTCAAATATTGTTGTTTGTCTGCTTCGTCTGAGCCAGCCCAAAAGGAGAAATCTCTCCATCCAGCCTAGTCCAGAGAATAGACAATGTTCTTACTACTACTTGGACTTAGATTGTACTGTTATTTTTGCCTCAACGCCAAAAAGTTAGAAATAAAGCAGAGATATGCTTCTTGCCAACTCTCATCTTATACCACCATGCTTAATTCTATTTTTTCCAATTAAAAAAGGTAAGCTCTTCCTTTGCTAGCTATAGTTGAATTAATCATGTCATGTATATTTGTCTAGTTGAATAGTTGTATAGTAAAATAGTTGTGTATTATTTGCCCCCCCTTTGTCTGCAATCCTAGATTCGCCCCTGATTTTAATCCGCCTCAAAGATTGGAGGATGAAGCCTTGCATGGAGTTACCAATAGAAGTGCAAGTGTCAAAATGAGCAAAGAGAAAAACTTTAGTGACATTGTTGACTGAGAAAAAAACCATTTGTATTGGCCATCCAAATAAGTTTATCAGGAAAATAAGTGTTCCTAATAACTATTTCTTGAATATCATGTGCCACCGGAAAAGAAAGAAAATAACGGAGAACATCAGTGTTCCAAGAAACCGTATTATTGGGATGATGTATCCACGTGAAGGAGAATTGGTTACTAAAGAATCTAAAGATCTTTTTTTTTTTTTTTTTTTTTTTTTTTAATGCTAGGGTACGGGTACTCGAAAAATTCAAATATGAATACTTCAAAGTTAAAAATTAAAGTTATGACCGATACATTTTGATCGTGGCGTGTGGTTGACAATGGGAAACCACCCATTTGGTTTGATACCCCAACGAAAATTAAATAAACAAAAATTATATTTGAGAAATGATTAAGCCATTTTCAGTGGTGCAAAACTTTCATTCAACTAAATTAAATTACTTCAAAGATCTAATCTCAATCACACAATCTTAGACTTTTTAAGTCAAATAAACTTATGTGAATGTCACAATCTCTAATGATACACACATCAAATATTATGATTGTTGACGGAAGGAATAATTTTAGGTATGGGAATTGCCAATATGTTATGATCCGAACTCTTATACAAATGCTTTTGAGTAAGGCTAGATGGCGAGGAAATGAGCGAGGAAACCAGCGAGGGGAGTGAGGTGGAGGAAGGGGAACCGTTCCATTCCCTCGAGATGTATGCATTGAATTTTTTTGTACGCATCCCGAGGGGAGGGAATGGTTCCCCTCCCTCCACCTCACTCTCCTCGCTGGTTTCCTCGCTCATTTCCTCGACATTTAGAATTCCCGAATGCTTTTATAATCTTTATAAACAACTCTTGATGTTCAAGTTTCAAATTTCAATTGCTCCAGGATAGAGTGTTTAGGAGGTATTAAGGATTTGACTGCGACACTTTGATGAAATGGACTTGAATGCTAGTTGCATATCCAAAATATGTATATGCAAATAGTTTGGGATGTCTATCACCCGTAATTTGATGGTGAATCCAACCGTGTATTTTCGGTTTCCCTAATTCGTGTTAGATTTTTTTTTTCTTCGTAAAAATATTTATTGAATAAGATTCAATTCCTGGCCACATGCATACCATTGAACTAGTACTCCATTGGCACCGGGCGTATATAGTTGCACTCTATTTGAATGATGTCTCTTTAGACTATTGCATACTGATTGGGATAGATTGTGGATTGGTTGACGTGACAGCACATGTGTTAACTTTCAAAACTTGCAAAAATAATAGCCAAACAAGGCTTAGAGCTAAAAAATAATAGCTTGCAAAAATGATGTTTACCATTATTCATATTAATATGTTTACTTAATGTCACATCATTATTAACATGCGTCTGGTACCATTCAGGCACAAATCAGGCACAATGTACCAAACAGAGTAGAATTTCTCAATTAAAAATGAGTTTGTTAGTAAGGGATGTAATCACACGTTTTAGGTGAGGTAGTTTGACAACATCTGAGGCCGGTTGTTATTGTGGTTAATATAATTTAATTTGATTATAATCTATTAATATCCAATTCAAAACTCCTTCACACGTTTGATGTATTGGGCTGGTGGTTTTAATCTTACACAACTTTAATCAGTTTACTGTGTCATTGGCACGAATACAGTGTCACGCCCTTCAACATGCCATTTTAATCTATTAGTTGTGCTTTCGGCACTCTCCAAATAATTCATTAAATTATCAAATACGGTCTTATTGGCTTTAAACACTAAGACTATGTTTGGTTATTCAATGAAATGGGAATGTGAATGGAAGTGAAAATGGGAAATAATAAAATCAAGAATACTATTGTGAAGATCCTGACTAAAATTTTCGTAACTGGAAAAACATCCAACTATATTCAACACCCAACTGGGCTAGAATATGAAGGAGGGCTTGGGTCTGCCACAACCGCAGCCCAGGTCGACTACAACTTTTTTGCACAAGTTTTTTTTCTATAGAAGAAGCCATTGAGACTCGAGAGGTGAAGAGAAGAAAATGGAAGAACTTCTCTTTGGTTTGGTTATCTTTGCTTGTTGGAGTGACTGCCGCCTTGGTTGGTGGTGGTGATGCTGAGATGGTGCCGGTAGTAGTGGTGGGGTGGCAGGGGCTGAAAACAAATGACAGGGAGGGAGGGAGGAAGAAGGAGACAATAGAGAGAGAGATAGGTGGTGGTCTGAGCTAACTAAAACTCTCCTCCATTTGAAACTCTTGATTCTTGAACCATCATCAATCTCGACAATGGAGACCCAATGCGAAGCCGAAAGTGAATCCATCATTAACCTGGATGTTGGCTGCTTTGCAGAAGCTAAGATCTTCGTGGTCATCCTTAAAAAATCTCAGCTCGTGCAAAAACTCAGCATTGTTTTGGGCAAACAAGAAAATTTCAAAATTTCAGATAAATTTGCGTGACTTTAGCAAAATGACTATAATTTACTCATTTTAAATTATTTTTAAGTTATTTAAGTTATGTTTATTACAAATCAGAATAATACAACTTTTATGTTTTGATTAACTTGATAATCTGTCTCAATCGAACATATAAATTGGCCTAAAGTAAGGAACACTATCACGTTTTCATTGTAAGACAAATTTGTGTGACATTAGTAAAATGATCATAACTTGCTCATTTCAATACATTTTTAAGTAATTCAAGTCGTGTTTATTAGATAACTCATGGTAATAAATTTTTTGTGTTTTAATCAATTTGAGAATCGGTCTCGATTGAGCACATAAGTTAGCCGAAAGTTAGAAACACTATCCCGTTTTCATTGCAAGACAGATTTGCACGACTCTAGTAAAATGTTTATAACTTACTCATTTCAAAACATTTTCAAGTAATTCAAGTTGTTTTTATTAGATAACTCATAGTGCTACAATTTTTGTGTTCTAATCAACTTGAGAATCGATCTCGATCAAGTACATAAGTTGGCGAAAGTCAGAGACACTATCTCGTTTTCATTGCAAGACAAATTTCTGCAACTTTAGTAAAATGATCATAATTGCTTATTTCAAAACATTTTCAAGTGATTCAAGTTGTGTTTATTAGATAACTCAGAGTACTAAAATTTTTGTATTTTAATGAACTTGAGAATCGGTATCGATCGAACACATAGTTGGCCGAAAGTCAATAACACTATCTCAATTTCATTGCGAGACAAATTTGTGCGACTTTAGTAAAATGATCATAACTTGCTAATTTCAAAACATTTTTAAGTGATTCAGGTTATGTTTATTAGATAACTTAGAGTACTAAATTTTTCGTGTTTTGATTAACTTGAAAATCTGTCTCAATTGAGTGCTTAAACTGTTAAAAAATTATCTTATTTTATTTTTTTCACTTTGAATTTGGATTTCTCTGTTAGGCATATATATTAGTAGTGTGAGTAGGTAAAGAAAAAAAAAAATCAATGATAGCAACGGTTTTGATAGTATAGAGTAATGGTTGCCTTTGTAATATGGGCGAGTGCAATAACTCAAAATATCGACATACTTAAAAGACACGGACAATTAAATACCTGTTATAAAGTGAATCATTATCCATCACCCATTTCCGTTACCGAGTCTTGAAAATGCCGTAAAGCCAAATTGTAGGACCCGTTTTGTTTCGAGGGTGACTTGAGTTTGCTTTAAATACAAGTGGAGTATCATCATGTTTATGATTTATCCACTCTAGAATTTTCGCACCTGGTCCAATTATTGAGACAGACGAGTGCAATTTGAACTAACACAATAGGAAATAATGCCTGAATGGGTACATTATAGCCAACAATTATAGCCAACCATGTGCGTGTGTTTTTTTTACTAAGAATATTGAAAATTATTTAATTAATTGAGAATGTTTGCCTTGTTGGGACTTCGAGTTGCAATATATGTTAAATGATCAGGTTAATTTTGCGATTTATCTTGTGTAGGTAGCTCAATCTCCTCCAATATCCTTAAACAAATGTTAGTCCAACTACTATGTAAAGAAAAAATATGTCCGGCCTAGTCTTTGTGTTTGATTAGTATTTGAAAAAAAGTGTCCAGCACGTGAGTGACAACTCTATTCATTTTTATAGATTTGAAAAAACTAGAGACTGGAGTAAAGTAAAACATATGGTAGAAATAGTTTTTCGCGTGGTAGTGTTGTCGCTAATATAAACCGAGTAGTAGTAGATTAATTTTATTATGGTAGGGGAGGCCGTGATCTCTCCGTATGGTAGGAGTGGTTCCTAAATAATTATTTTATAAGCTAAGTAACATATTTTCGAATTAATTGTTTTTTACATTACAATCCAAGAATCAATAAACCCAAAATATCAGTGTATACTCATTACATTTACTCTTATGCCCTTCCTAAATTCGTCCTTCGAGGCTTGTATACCATGGGCGGGAAGCATGGTATTTGCAGTCTTATTTTGCCATTTCGTAAAGCAATGAGGATAATTCGGTAAACTTAATAAAGTTGGTAGCTCACAAGTCATACATTGCACGGGATCACTCCCACGTCACTCCTCGGATTAGATTAGTAGATAGAGAGAGCGAAGAGAGAAAACAAAGAACGAAGAGAGAGAGTCTAGTTTTGGCTTTCGCTTCGCTGTGACTTCAAGTGTCGTTCGTGCATGCATTTCTGTGCATCTGCTCTGCATGCACGCAACACACGCTTTGTTCCCTTCTCTCTCTCAGTTGCCGTGAAATCTTCTTTCTCTCTCGCCAGAATCTGACGCATAACCAATCGGATCTGGTTCACTCACCGATCCAGCTCGAAGGAAGTCAGAGATTATTGAACGCGGAAAGAAATCTTGAAGACGAACTTGAAACTTGCTTTACCTTTTCGAGATTCCAGTAAATAAAAGAAGCTAGGGTTTCGGTTTTCGCGGTGATTTTGAGTGAGTCCAAGAGGTGAGTGAGTGAGTTGCGTTTCTTGATTTTGAAATCTTGAATTTGAAATCTATTGACTCGGTTTATTGAATCGTTGACGTGATTTGAAATTGGAGGATTTGAATTTGAATTTGAATGTTTTGCAGATTTATTTAATTGATTGTTCGATTGAGTGATTGATTGAATGGCGACGAAGGTGTGCATGAACGTTTCATGCGGGGCAATAACGTCGATCAAATGGAGGAGAGGTTGGGACTTGAGATCCGGTGGATTCGCCAATCTATGTGATCGTTGTGGGTAAGTCTCAATCAATCAAGAAACTAACCTTTTTCTCCTTTCAAATTCAATTACTTTTCCATAAAATTTCGATTCTATTTCGTGTTTGTTTTATATATTTGGATTTGATTGGCTATTTTTAGACAAAATACCGTGTCACTTGTTCTTTGAACGCGCCCTATTTGGTTTATCAATGAAGACATTATTGGGTTCGTTAGTCCATATAGAAAAAGTAGAAATTTGTCTAGAATCTGTTTTTCTTGATGCCTTAGATATGGTGGTGGACCTGGTGGTGTCATTGGATTAAATGACAATAGTTACACTTGTTAATTTGTGATTGTAATGATATTAATCGTTTTACTATTATTGTACCTAGATGGCTAGATTCATGTATTTACTATTTTTGGTACCTGACGAGGTTCAATAATCCCAAATTCACCTATAATTTTCAAGGCGAAACTGGTAAATTGAAAACTGTAAATGAAATGCTACAAAGACCAGCTTCTCAAATGTATGGAATTCTCATCTTCACTGTCTGCTTCAAAAACTTCAGTTTTAGTAACTTTTAGGATGAAGAATTTTTTTGAAGAAGAGTGTTGGGCTGCAACTTGGGTGAGTGAGTTAGCAGGGCCAACCTGATCTGTGTACAACTTACCCATGCTCAACCCAGTTCGACCTTGGATCTGCAACCACGTGTCCTGTGATTAACCTGACAGTTGTTTTGGTTGCCCAAATGCCCATGTTGATCAGATTGGTAGTCTCCCCGTATCTTAACTATCCGTTTTACAGTTGCATAAGGTACTAAACGCACCGAAGAACTGCTTGTCCTGTGATTAACCTGATAATTGTTTTGGTTGCCCAAATGCCCATATTGATCAGATTGTTAGCCTCCCCTTATCTTTACTATCCATTTCATAATTGCATAAGGTAAAGGTACTAATCCACCTCTTTGATGTTACATTCTCTGACCTTAATCTCTTCATCCTAACAAAGTTTGATATTATGAGATTTTACCTCGTCAAAATTTCAGGTAAAATTTTATTTTTACATAAATTTCCTAAGAAAATAGAAGCAAATCTTCTATCCCACGCGTAAGGAAAAAAATGGACTATAAATTTTCAAATTCAATATACATTTATATAACATGGGGTTGGTATGGTTATCTCTTCCTTTTCTCATGACCAAGCCGAAGTTGTTTGAGGTAAAAATCATTGACAACCAATCCTTGGAAAGACTTTCCCATAACCTACCCAATGACTGGCTAGCCACGAGTTGAACTGCCATTGGTGCAGTCCTAGAAGAGTGCCATCACTAGAATAGGATAACATTCCCTTGGGCAAGAAAAAAATCATTCCCAGCATCTGCATTATTAAAGATTTTTCGAACTAGTAGTAGTAGAAGACAATTGTGGATGTCTCCTAATGTCATACTGGATCAACATTTGTAGCTCCACAGTATTCTTCCTAAATATGGACTCTGTTTCAGGTCAGGTGTCACAATATCTTGAGACGTCCTTATGATATATAAAGTGCAACTGTTCGATTAACAAGGATTTTTCCCCCGTATTTCAAGGCGGTACTTACAGCCATTTTGTTTTATGCCAGTCCCTGTCTAAGGTCTAATGTTGATGATCCAATATTTTTAGAATCATTATTTTGGTATTTAATGTTTTTTTGGTGATATGACATCATATCTAGGTCTGCTTATGAGCAATTTGTCTACTGTGACACTTTCCACTTTAAAGAATCTGGATGGAGGGAGTGCAGTTCGTGTGGCAAGGTAATCCGGCAATATATATACAGTTTTTTTTTTTTTTTTTTTGGGGGTTGGGGGGGGGGTGGTTGCCAATATTTTCTCTGAGTTTATTGTGTCATCTCTGTCTGACTTTGTAATGGCAGCATCTCCATTGTGGATGTATATCTTCAAAAAGTTTGCTCGAGCTACTCGATAATGGTGGTGTGGCATGCATTGGGTGTGTGAAGAGTTCTGAACATTCCTCTGTAAGTTGATCCTTCAAAAGACTCCACGTGAGCATGCACATCAACTTTCATAAAATTGTTTGGAGTTTCACTTATATGCCTAGATTAAGAATTTTCTTGAGATCTTGATTAAGAATTTTGAAATTTAAAGTGAATAGTTATGATCTCATCTGTTTAGATGTCCAGTCTGTTTTCTCATCTGGTGCTAATTCAACTGTATGAAGTAATGGAGACTGGAGAGCACTGAGGATCCTTGAGATTTTGATTTAAATAATAGTGGCGTTTTCCTTTGTGCTTTTTGATCTTAGACAGCCAATTGGCCAAATGATTTTTATGATGTGTTAAAAGAATTTTTGGGTGCCAGCGTGGTTGTTTCATACGTTGAACTTATTGATGAGAATCCATTAAATTTTCATTGAAAGTTTTGATCCACATTTATTTGGACGTGCATTGGCGAACTTATTGTATTACTTTAGACACAAACCTCCGATATACTTTTTAACCTTTTGGAGCTTTATGCAGATTCCAAGTGATGAAAATCCAGATGGACTTACTGCTACAGCAACTGGAAATGTTGGAGAAATGCGGCGCACTTCCCTGGGCAATAAAATGGATGGTGATGTTGTTGATATGGGAAAATTTATGCAACTGGGCAGCTCGCTTCAATCTCAAAGAGATGATGCTAATGGGTCTATTGGGCAAATCAAAAGAGAACAGGTCTTACCTGTTCTAGGAGAAGTGGGAAGCACAAGCTTTCCATACTTTAATCAAGCATCGATTATAGCATCTCAACTTGCTAAACATACCAACAACAACAAAACTGTTGAGGCTAAAGATATGGTGCATGATTCGCTTTCTCAGACATGTTTGAGTATGAGCTTGGGTTCTCCTTCAGGGAATGCAAATCTTTCTATGGGCCATAGGAGTGCAGCTGTTACTGAAGCAAGTGAGCAGAGCAAAGTATTGTCTTCCTTCCAACAAGGACAAAGATCTCACCACCTTTTGCCTAAGCCCCCGAAGATGGGTCCAGGCACAGAGGCCTCAAAAGACATGCTTCCACAGATACGTGTTGCGAGGCCACCTGTTGAAGGACGGGGACGGAATCAGTTGCTTCCACGGTACTGGCCAAGGATTACGGACCAAGAATTGCAGCAAATATCTGGAGAGTATCCTTGTCTTGTTAATTCCTCATTTTGAAATAACTTGCTATCATCTGTATGCATCAGTTGTTTCTATATGTTTGGTGTTATCAATTATCCAATTATTGCAATCCCTTGATCTTGCATTCTTTCAAGTTCGAATTCCACAATCGTGCCACTGTTTGAGAAGGTTCTGAGTGCCAGTGATGCTGGTCGAATTGGACGCTTAGTTCTCCCAAAAGCTTGCGCCGAGGTGAGTTCAAAGAGTTGTATACACCTATAATCCTAGCTTGACCTCTGCATATTTCCTTATTTCATGCAAAATATCAATTTATCTTTATCATAATTAGAGTTCAACCAAACCATATATGATTCTAGTGGACTTTTAAGGTCTCATCTCTAGGTTAGTGGTACATAAGCATATTCATCACATGATCATTCACACAATTAAGCTTAATGAGTACATGATTGTATCGAGAAAAATCAAACAGAACCATTTTGATGGCTTAGTTGGTTGTTTATTTAAATTGAACAAGAAACTACATGCAGGCATATTTCCCTCCTATTTCTCAACCCGAAGGCCTCCCATTACGGATTCGAGATGTGAAAGGGAAGGATTGGGTGTTTCAGTTCAGATTTTGGCCTAATAACAACAGCAGGATGTACGTATTAGAGGGTGTAACACCTTGCATACAGTCCATGCAGTTACAAGCTGGCGATACTGGTATTTTCATGTCCCTTACTATTCATGAATAATATGGCATATCCTATTTTAATGAAAAATAAAGTATTATGTGCATTTGTGGATCTGTGTGGGAGGTTGAGTACTTTTCGTAACCTTTACCTGAAACAGCTGTAGCTCTGTATCACACTGCTGGCTCCTGACTGCTGATTTAGTTATTTTAATATATCCTCACATCATTGTTTGACATACTTCTATTGATTGTGTTGAGAGGGGTTGTCATTGTATACTGTCATCGGAAAATCATGTTAGCAGTTGATGGTGGGTCAGTTCTGCCCATATAGTAAACTTTCCTTGTTTGCACTTCCGGTATTGCTAAATGCTTGGTGGTTGTGGAATTTTACTTTTTCTTGAAGAAGTCTGATGAAGAACTCTTCTTGTTTGCAGTTCCTGTGTGGTTAAATGCTAATCATGTTATCATCTTCTTATGAAAGTTATGCATTGTAATTTACTGGCTTTTCATTTCTTTTCCTGGTTCTAAATGATTTTCTTTGCAGTAACATTCAGCAGGCTAGATCCTGAAGGAAAACTTGTTATGGGGTTTCGAAAATCATCAAATTGTGTAACTTCGCAGGTAACATTTCTACTCTTGCCACTTCCCACTATGACACAGTTAGGAAATTGGCGTAGTTTCTGTTGTCAACCATAGCATGACAATGACGGTTAATTAATATGTAACTTTACATAAGAAGGATGCCTGGTTATCTGCCATTGCTATTGGTTCAGTTGCATATGTAATTTACCTTTTTGCGTTAAATGAGAAACTACTATTAAGTTGTTACTTTTCCCTTTTTCAGCCACTGAAGAGTACAGATCCTCACCTGAGTACCATGTCGGACCATTTGCACTTGGTTGACGGGAACACTAGCTGGTGTAAAACTGACAATCATGGTGGAAGAGTGAACGATGGATTGTCACTGCAGCCTCTGCTGATTCCCGAGAAGAAAAGAAGCCGTAATATTGGTTCTAAAAGCAAGAGATTGCTCATCGATAGTGAAGATGCCCTGGAGCTGAGAATGACATGGGAAGAGGCACAGGGTTTGCTTCGTCCACCTCCAAGTGCCCAACCTAGCATAGTCATGATTGAGGATTACGAATTTGAAGAGTATGAAGTAAGCAAATTCTAAATTTGTTTAATTTTTTATGTGCCTCTTTGCATCTGTGTAAGAAACACCTGAAGTAATGGTTTTGTGTGCCGTGTGCCTTTTTAATTTTATAATATGTCCTTAAGAAGAAGTTTCTCATGTTATACGATTGTAGTGTTAACCGCAAGAGTAACACTTACCATAACAATAGTGCTAACAGAATAAACATCTCTAGTTAGTAGTTACCGGATTGAATTTTCTTGAACATCCCTTTTAGGTGAAAAGTAGCTGGATAAAATAATAAAATTCGATGAGTATCGTAAGTTATATGATTCAAAAGTTTCTATGTCCTTCCCGCTAAACCTGCTATTATCTCTTTCCTGTGTTTCTCAAAGACTGTGCTTCCCTTTTAGTGACAAACGGCATTGGACATCTCAATGGAGTCTATGTTAAGAATGACCATTATCTGATATGTAAGATGTAAAATATGTAGAGTTTCTCAATGAGAATGACCAAATGAGAAACTCTAACCTCTATTATTGCATTGACCTTCCTCGTCAGTCAGTCTGATCCTTCAGAGTTACACATTTATAGAAAGGATCTTGGTGTTAATATATTTGGCCATGGAGAAGTGATACTTTAAAATGTTGGATGCCTTGTAATTTCAAGGAGCTCAATCTAGTTGTCTTTATATGCTCGTTGGTTTCCCTCAAGCACGACACTGCCGCTTGATTTTGTTTTACTTTTATGAGCTTTGTTAACGTTATTCAGTGACTTTAAATTGAGTTATTTTTATGGTTCACTTATTCTCTTTTTATGGTTCTGTAATTGTCTCAGTGTCTTGCAAATTTGGAATGTATATGCCACTATGTAGGTGGGCGTAAACTAAGAATGTGTTTGGTTGGATGGAATCCTATTTCATGGGAAACCATGAGGGGATTCCTACATTTAAGGCTAAATTGAGCTAACATTTATTATCCACCATTAGATTTTATGATTAATAGTGGAAAATAAATTTATGATCAATGGTGGGAAATGAAAGTCTCATAAACATGAGAAACACACTTCTTGGTTCCTCCAAATCATGCGATTCTCATGTTCATGGGACTTCCATTCACATCATTGATTTCAAAATCTAATGGTGAATTGGTGAGTGAAACTCAAATTAACTTAGATGTAGGGGTCTTTTCATGGATTCCCATGAAATCGGGTTCCATGCAACCAAACACGCCTTAAGTGTGATTGGGCCTTCTAACAGATTCATGGTCTTTCATCATACAGGAACCCCCAGTTTTTGGGAAGAAGACTATTTTTACAGCAAGATCTTCCGGGTAAGGATTTTTATAATTAAGCTTATCTGCATTCAGGTGTAGGATATTAAAATTCCACTCCCTAAGAACTCAGACAAAAAATCTCCAAAGTGGAATGCGAACCATATTTTTGGGTTATACAAACAACTATCTACTGATATCTATTAGCACCATAGTTGTCAAAATGTTAATCGCATCCTATATCGAAAACCCATATTTAAGTTGCATGAATCTTATCTTAACGTGTCTCATTCATAAGATATATAAATAAATAAGTATATATAATAGTATACTGTGTATATTTAAGCATATAAAAGAAACAAAATATACTTAAGTAAATAGGTTAAAAAACACTTTTATTCATGTAGTATTTGAGTAACATATGCAAGTACTATTAATAATTCATTATCCCCATCATTCATGTTTATTCAAAACCATAAGCCTATATCACTTTGTATCCTCTTGTGTGGAGAAAAATGAGTATTTGGTGATTTCTCTACATGTGATACATGATATTTTGCTTTAGGAACTTGGGGTTCGGGGCAACGCCCCAGTGGGTCTATGAAATTTTGGTTTTCAATATGAGGGCTTTTTTCTTTTCTTCTTAAAAGCTCTTTTTAGAAAGATGAAATTGTGGGTTATCAAGCTAAAGGGCTAAAAGGGGTTAGATAAGGGATAAGTCGAAAGTGGAAAAAAGCAAAAGAATAAAAAGGGTTATTTGCAGTTTATCCCCATAATAAATAGCTAATACAAGGTCACCACCAAAATACAAGGGGGAGGATTGGGCTTGGATAAATGGTTTTTTTTTAATTTTTAATTAATTTGTTATTATTATTTAAATTTATGTTAATTTTTTCTCGAAGATATGGTTATCAATTTAATTGGACTCTTTGATCTTCTTCGAGATGAACTCTTTGAGATATAAAACATTCAATCTCAGCCTTAAATTTCTTGAGGGTATTTTGGTAATCTAAATATGGACATTTGGAAAACATACGGTCAATGCATGTTGTCCGCTAGTCCTGGGGACAAGCTGAATTAGTGATTTATTCTGAGGGTGACCTTGTATTAGCTATTTATTATGGTCACAAACTGCAAAAATATTCTTAAAAAATGTTAAATTTTTTTTTTTTAAACAAGGTCAAAATATGAGGTACACTTCATGTACCGGTCAGTGCAGCCGAGATTAGCAAAACAGATTAATAGCTTCGGTATGTACCGGTTGGTATCACGTTAACAACTATGATTAGCATATCAGCAAATAGATAACCTATAGTTGTTGTGGAGTCTTTCTATGACATCTTAGTATGTGAGGAAACGGATAAGACTAGGAGAATCTAGGAGATCTCAGCTGAAATGCTTCTTTATGAGAATAGAAAGGAGTCATTGCCACAGTTTTACCACTAGGGACCCGGTTAAGTGCACTCTATGGTCATATCAAGGAGCCTTAGACTGAAAAATGGAAGTGACCCAAGTGGATATTAGATAAAGGCCGGGTCTTGAGATTTTGGGGCCATTGGCAAAATTGTAGAATGGGGCCCGAAAAAAAAAAGTATATACACACACATGGCAGGTTTCAAACCTGAAACATTTCCAAAATAAAGCATACAATCAAACCACCAAGACCACCAAGTTAATTACACGGATATGGTGCAAGCAAGACAAATATATAAGAAAGGCCCCCAACTTTTCTGAAAAGGGCCCTAATCTGTAAAAAAAAAAAGTGGGGGGTCCTAGGCAGTCGATTAGTTGGCATACCCTCAGGGCTGGGCATGGATAGCATTTCAGTCTCCACAAAATAAAATAATATAAATTGGTTGTTTATTGTTTTGAAGATCTTAAAGACGTTCAAATCTACTGATAATAACATGAAGCTCCTCACCATATGCATCCCATCCAAAACAGATGCAGGCTCATTTCTTCCCTCGTAAATTCGGTCTTGCCTCACCCCTCCCTTTCTGTCTTCTTTTCAATTTCCAGAATGTGTTTGGAGATACTATTCTAGTGCTGTATTTACAAAATTTGCTTTTCCAGGGGACAAGATCAATGGGCTCAGTGTGATAGTTGCTCCAAATGGCGAAGGTTGCCTGTGGATGCACTTCTGCCTCCAAAATGGACATGTTTGGAAAATATTTGGGATCCTAAAAGGTTTGTAGCTGGATATTGCCTTGTGAGGGCTTCTTACAAGAGAACTATTTAAAGTATATTTCTGTTAGTAATTTGTCACTGTTGCAGGTGTACGTGCTCTGTACCTGATGAGTTGAGCCAGACAGAACTGGAAAATCTTCTGAGACTGTATATGGGTATGATGTAGCCTTGATATTAACTTCTCTTTTAAGTACTTGAGCATTGTTACTCATCTAAAATGACTAAATGAGTAATTTATTATGTCCTTTTAATTGCATTGACAATTGTTTTCATTTCCGCATGTTCTTCTATATTACATGATTGTTCTTCCTTTGGTTTCAGTGGGAAGTGTCTCAAATCTTATGCTCATGTTTGAAACTGGCGATAAATATGTATGGCTTGACATTTTTTGAAAATTGTGTTTCTTATATCTTGGTTTGTGTGGCATGGACAATTTTGAAGTGATAACTTATTTTATGGGGACAACCATGTAATTCGTTTTATGACCCTATACAATTACTGGGTAACCTACCTAATACATAAACGATGTTGGTGACACGTGCAATACTATTTTAGCATTATAATTGGATAAAATCGATATATGAAATCTTGGAGCCTGTTTGGCAAATGATTTCTCTCTATTCAATTATGTCAAAAACAGTAGATTATATCAGGATTGCTTCTTAAACTCTACATATACCCACTTAAACTTGAGGTTATGAATCTTTTAAATCTGTTCTGAGTGACATGCAGTTTGAGATGTTAATACGTAGGGCATAGAACGGGATGGAACCAGGTCGGTTCCACACGTTCATATTTAGGTTTGGATGATTTTACTTCAATCCTGGAACCTTATACCAGATTCATATAAAATGGAAACAAGGACAAACATATCAGATGCATTGTGCAGCTAGATTTATCAAAAGAAGAAGGGGTTTACATGCCATGGGTTTGAATGGAAACTCAAGGGGAGGGTAAATAGTGATGTAATTTAGCTTGTCATTATTTGGGATGGCTTTCTCAAAAATTTTTGAGAAGCATTGTCTACTTTGGTTTTAGTTTCTCCCTTGTTAGGAATGTCATTGTTTGTCATTTTGATTTGCAATGAAAATTTTCCTTTAAAATACAGACCTGTATACATGAATCAATCCGGATTTATTCTATCGGGGTCAGGTTTGGTAAGTTTGGTCAGGCCACATCTGGATTACCATTGAAACAAGTTACACATGTTGAATCTGTTTGTCTGAGAAGGAATTACTTGGTGCTAGACAAAGAAGGGACCACATTTGTCTTCGGGTAATTTAATACGTATTGGTCAGATAATGCATAATATTCGAGCAGCATACTTTGATTATCCAACTTTAATTCAATTATAATACTTGGTTCGTCTAAATTATCATACAACATTCAAACATTGCTGGGCGCACTCATCTTGGACTTGGCTGGTTCTGCATTTCGACGCTCTGGTTATCTGATTGGACATTGCCAGATTATTGTTCTTCAATTGTCTATCTTTATTATGTATCATTATCCTTTCTTTAGGTGTTATAAGTTTCGTTCTGAATCTAAAGAATAGCTGCACAGATTTCAGAAAACGGAAAATTGCTGCATGCAATAAATCAATCCCAGTTAGTGAACCTTCAGGCCTAGATGCTCTAGCTACTGCAGCCGTCCTTGGAGATAATGGAGGTGACCTGGGCACATCCTCTGTTGCGACCACTACAAAACACCCTCGGCATCGAGTTGGCTGCACTTGCATTGTGTGCATCCAGCCCCCCCAGCGGAAAGGGTCCAAAGCACAAACCTACATGCACTTGCAATGTGTGCATGACCGTGAAGCGCCGCTTTAAAACTCTCATGATGCGCAAGAAGCAGCGTCAGTCAGAGAAGGAGGCAGAGATTGCACAAAGCAAGCACAACCTTTGGGTCACCAAAGACGAAGTAGAAGTAGAGAGCGCATCTAGAGTTACGGTACTAGCACTTGACCCTTCAGACAATGAAGCCAGCAGGCAAACAAACATGTCAGAGTCCAGTAGCCAGCCTAAAGCCCCAGTTGAGAAGGCTATTGAGACCAGCAAGGGTCAGATAGATTTGAATTGTCATCCAGATCGTGACGATGACTTACAGACACGATCAGCACATCTTAGCATGACGAGTCTTGTACAGGTGGCAAGTCTACCCTTGGAGAAATATCTAAGGCAGAATGGACTTGCAAGCTTGGTATCAGAGCAACAGGCCAGCTCAAACTCCCATGCCCCGCAAGCTACTATGGAGAGTGAAGAACGGCAGCCTGATGAGGGCCACTTCACCCCTGTGGCTCAAGAGCACGAGCAAGAGGAGGAGCAAGAGCAAGAGCAGGACATGGATGGTACAACAGAAGAAGGGCTTGGCGTGCTTGATGAATCTGAAAAAGATCCAGTTTAACTATCCCTCACTGTGTTGCTTTCTTTTTTCTTTTCTCCCCCTTCTCTTTGGTTCTCTTTCCTTTTGTAATGGTTGGGGTTCATATATCTCCGTGTGGTGGTGTGTTGAGTTAGCTTTGTGTTATATGTATTTTATATGTATATCATGTATCTTTACATGTTTGCTGTTGTTTATCGATAAGTTCACTATTGTTTATGAAATGTTTGTCTGTTGGTCTGCATGACTGTTGATTGAAAGGTTTCCTGATACATTTGACCCGCTTTTGATGTGAAATTTTTTTAAAATTACTTGCAAAGACAATTGCCTTGTTTCCTCTGAATTATTTGGTCAATTAGCCTTAACCTGATCTCGAATTTTGGTGTATGTCAGATTTACCCTGTGAAAGATCATTCCGTCCAGACTTAAGATTGAAGCGGTTGAAGTATGTTGCTCCTGTTGAAAGCCATGCCCAAGGTCATAAACTTAGCTCCTGATATTTATGTTGGCCCATTATTCTATATTATCCAAATCTATAGCCTTGAAATCATATTTTCTTTGGTTAGTCCTTGAGTCTCTCTGCCTTTACTTTGCTCATAAATTACTCTGCGTTATTTTTTGGTTTCTTTGCTAGTGAGCTCCTCTGCTTTATGATTGGTAGTTCATTAGATAAAGCTGTTTCTAACTTATCTGTTTGTTTAGGTGTTTAGGAATTTTGGGATCAGACCCATATTCTCCTTTACAATCCACAGTAATAGTTTTGAACATGACGGCATTTCTTTCCAATTACTTTTTATGAGCATCAGTAAATATGTGATGCATCTTTTAGTATATTTTCTATCAGTTAATGCTGTTAGTCCTCGTTATGACATTTTAAAGAACTTGTCTGCGAGAAGTAGGTCTTGTTGAGTTTTGCTTCATGAGAGATCAAAACCTTTTGGTTTGGTGACAATATGAATGGTATAATATATGACAGTGCCGTAGTGCTCAGTTCTGCAGGGTTTTACATGTACAAGCAATGGTTTGTCTATGAAACATATATTTAGTCAGCTCAGGGAAGACAAATGTTTGGTTCGCCAAATGATATTGCTTCACTGAAGCCATGGATTAGTCTTGTTTATAGTACAAGTGTCATTGCAGATTTGCAATCCCCTGTTGGACACCCATGCAGTCACATCCTCCCCTTCCGAATGAGATGAACCTGAACTCACTTAAAAATTCAAATTTAAGTGCTGTTGCAATCATGCCAACTTGGAAATGGTGCTCCATCTTGAACTTGAATGCACCACCCTGACTCCATAGCACGCGATCACCAGCAATAACTACCTGCATTTGACACCCTGGGAGGTAAAGTGGCACTGCGCTGTGGAACCTGAAGGCTTCCTTATCATATGACTATACATCTTGAGGTTCAATAAATCAGATTTCTTAGCCTGTAGGCTTCCTTGGCACAAACATATAATGAATAAACCAAGTTGTCCTCTCTTACAGAAGACTATGTAGACTTCCAAGGCACCTATAGTTTCAGCAAGCTGGCAGCAAGAAGTTATTTTGCCATGTAAATAGTTCTAAAAGGAAAACAAACTGTAACTGTTGAATCCCAATCAAAGCAATTAACTGCAGTGTATAGACGATTTAGATTCAAATGCAATGCGAGGTTTGAACAAAAGAAACTACCTTCTATTAGCTTGAGAGTTCAGATTATGTAACAGGATGTAGAACACACAAATATAAACTAGTGCTGGATGATAGAAAACTCATGTCCATTCTGAGAAACAACTATCGTCCTAAAACTTGAATTTGTTGCAGTCAGCTTGCTCACCAGGTGTTTTGAAGGACTCAAAAGTAAGAGAATTCTGCAACAATTTGTTAACAAACTCAGTGAAGATCACTCTCTGCTTCAAAGCTGGGCAAGTACCATTTATTTTTCACTTTCACAAAAGCAGATCTGAGTGAACCTCCCCCCACCTCAGATAAAATAGATATCATTTGCCAAGCAATAAAATTTTTATTCTAGTCCAACCATGGATGGAAGCTCTTACACACTTTTAAGAGAATAAAGAAAGTCAAATTACTGAGCAATCATCACTAGCTCGCAAAGAGGTTTGTAGAATTGATAGACTTCATTATCAGACCTGTGATCCTTTTTGTTCCAATTGTTCAACTTGGCTTGTTATAGCAAACTTAAAATTATTTGGAAGAAGCACTGGTTTTTCGTGGATAACGAGGCGAATGAGTGGAAGAAAGAAGATATCATTTGCATCAGTTACATAGTTTTGAACGAAAGAAGCAGAGCTTTGAGTAGTTTTCAGGAATAGCCCTGTGCTGAAGGAGATGAAACGTATCTTGAGCTCTGTGAGTTCAACTTCAGCTGAGTTGCCACCATTAAAATGCTCTAGGTTGAACTTGAGTGGTTCATCCCAAACTTTAGGGTCCCGGCCAAGTTATACACAGACTCAAAAACATATGACTGCCCTTCACAATGTAGCATCGGCAAATCAAATTCTTGTACTAGTTTGTCCTGCCCAGTTATCATTTCGATCTCATTTAGGGCTTTCTGAAGAATCTTAGGTTGGTTGAACATCTCTGCCATTCATTCTACTGCATTTGATGGGTTGTCTAGGGACACATTCATCATCTACCCTGTATAATTAAACAAAGGGTATAAAAATTTACTATCTTCATATCTTCTTATGGTCATTCACATCTAACCATCTTAAGCTCGGAGCGTAATCTGATATACGAAACACATATAGGTTAGTGAAAGAACAGTGCAGAGTGCATCTGCATGTTCTTCTTCTTCAACACCAGGTCATCCATCAGTTCTTCCTTTACTGACATACCTCTTGTTAAACATTATAATCTTCTATTTTTCCCCAAACCCTTTTTTAATAAAAAAAAAGGATGATGAAGATTACAATTGCTCATATGTGCACTCGTTACATGATCAATAGAAATAGAAACTTGCTCAACAAAGAATCTAATTAGTTCTACTTCAATGATCTCCAAGTTGGGGAGTAATCTTGCAAAGTGGTCTGCAACAGAAGTAGTTGCTTGGTGCATCTGCCACAAGTTAACTCTCTCATAAGCACCAATCAATCCTTTAATAACCCTTATGACCTGATTTATACATAGTGTAGAGCTTAAGATGTAAGAGAAGTCAATGTAATATTGATCTTGTGTTGGTGTGCAAATTATATCTATGATGATGACACCATGAAATTTTACTTTATCACTATGGTACCAATTTTTTTTTTTTTTAAAAGAAGAGAAAAATGAGGCCAAGCCTTTCTTTGATACAATAACAAAGATTAACAATGAAAAACAATTTACTCTCTGATAAAAGAGTTTTCAATTCTTCTCTATATTGTTCTTTTTGGCTTGTGTTTTCAGCTAATTTGTTGGATAAACATGGTCAGACAACCTTGGGGTTGCATGGGCGTGCAATGGCTTAGCCAAGAACAAATCATGAGATGATTCAGTCAGATCAACGCTCGATTCACCATATGGAGCACTCCAATTGAATCCTTGAAGCAACCTAGCCAACAACATCACAGTCATAGCAGAACCCAATGGAACTCCCATGCAACCACGTCGTCCTGTGCTAAATGAAATGAAGCGTAGCTCATTCTCAGTAAGTTCGACTTCAACATCATTTAAATGACGTTCTGGATTAAACTTGAGTGGATCTTCCCAAACTTTAGGATTACGACCAAGTCCTCTTCGACTAAGCAACACATGACTTCCCTTAGGGATGAAATAGCCTGCAACAGTGGCATCTGCATTTGACACATGGGGAAGGTTAAAAGGAGCAATGGGATGAAGCCTGAATGCTTCCCTAACACAAGCTTTCACATAGTTGAGCTTGGAGAAATCAGATTCTTGAACAAGTCGATCCTTCCCGACCACCATATCTATTTCATTGACCGCTTTCTTTAGAATTTCGGGTTGGTTGATCATCTCTGCTAGTGCCCACTCGATTGCATTTGAAGGATTGTCTACTGATGCATAAATCAAATCCTGCAAATACAAGTGTTCCAAAACTAATTTAGATTCAACGTTTATGTCCATGAAAACATAAACTTAGAAAAACGAAAAGTTCACAAATCAACATACCGCGGTCTGTGCTTTGATCTCATCTGTTGTTAGCAATGCTTTTCCATATTCATCCTTAAGTGAAACAAGGATGTCAAGTAGGTCTTCAGGATCCCTCGTCATAATAAACTCATCATTTTCTCCTCTCCATTGTTCTATTCGTTTATCAATTATGGTATCATGAAAATTGTTAACAATCTTAGTTTCCGCTTTGATGATCTTTTCGTGTCCATCAAGATCCAAAACTCTCAATCTAGGGAAGTAATCAGATAGATTGAAAGCATACAATAGAGAAAGAACAGTGAATAGAGCATCAACATGTTGCTCTTCCTCTGGACCAGGTCCTCCATCAGTTCTTCCTTCACCAAAGTACCTTTTATTAAACATCAACCTCCTTATAACATTCCCACTATAAGCCCTAGATGTAGTCCTAACGTCAATGATTGCGTCGCTATTATTATTCTTCAAACCATCACTCATGCATTGGTTGTAAACATATCGAACGAGGTTATCAGCTTCTTCCTTTCTCTTATGAAGAAGCCACTTGAGTCTAGCAGGGCTTAGAACTTGAGAAGCCACTACCCTTCTCATTTTCTTCCATTGATCACCCCATGGCGCCACTGCAATTGACAAAAACCCACGGCTAGAGTACTCAGTGCCCATAGTAATAGGTCTAGACGCAAAAGTAGCATCATGTTTCTTCAAGAACTCTCGTGCTATCTCTGGGCTTGTCACCGGAATTACATGAACATTACCTAATTTGATACATGCAATTTCGGTTTTCATTTCTTTCATAATCTTTTCAATCCACTGAAAAGTTGGTTTTTTTCTAAGCAATTCCGGGATGTTCCCAATGAGTGGCCATGATGCCGGTCCCGGAGGTAGTCTACCACCATGCTTCTTTTGTCCACTAAGGAATCGAAATTGAAGAAAAAGTACGACAATGGTAATTAGTATTATGAGTGCAGATGTGTGGCTGGTTGAGCTTAGAAAAATTTCAGTGAGAACATCGGCGTTCAAGTTGGTGATATTGCCCCAAGAAGCCGCGGCGAGGGTGGAGGAATTTCCTGTACAAGCCATTGATAGAAGAAATCTTGTGTGATTGTTATTTGGATGGAGCTATGCCCGAATTAAATAGTCCCTGATATGCCAGATTGTTTTGTGCTGGTAACTTCCAACAACTATTACGATTAACTATGTTTGAATAGTTTTAACTATTTTTTGTTTATTTGCTTTCATTATTAGTGTTTGAATCCTTCTCATTCCAATAAAAAGTCAATGATTTGTTTTTGTTTTTTTGTTTGTAGTTTTATGTCAATTTACCATTGCAAGAGGCTGTCTAATAGGTTTGAATGTACAAGTTGGAAAATGTTCATTTTATACAAATTTCCCAAAATGCTCCTTCCAATAACCCCAATTTGTAATAAGGCTTTATAGCTATTTTTTAGTCAGGTTTTGGGTTTTTTATATTTTTACCCATTCTATAGATAATGTTTGTGATAGTGTTTTAAAGAGAAGAGGTAAAAGTGTAAAAACACCCAAACCTGACAAAAAAATGGCTTTAAAGCCAGGCTACCTAGACAAACTCTTCCAACAAATCGTCAATGGTGTTATGGTCTAGTGGTTAGGGCTGTGTGAGTTTATCCCTCATGCCCTAGGTTCGAGACCCACCGGCGGCATGGTTACTTTCTTATAGTGTTGACCTGTAGGTCGTACCTTGTTGATAGGTTATGAGATTCTATAAAAAAAAACCCAGCTCGCTTTCAAAAAAAAAAAAAAAACTCTTCCAATAAATGTACGTTCAAGGTTCTCCTTGATTATGAGGGTTTCGCGTGGGTGTCATGTTTGAACCGCGTAATTTATTCCATCCAGCCATCTCAAGATATAAAAAGTGGAAAGGACAAGACTTCCAATTTAGGCGAGACTTCCAATTTGTCTTTTACAAAAGACAAGTTTAGTCCTTTCGCATCTTATAATTTGCGGTTCTTTTAAGGTCATTTACATTTTTTGTACTCATAATTTAGGCGTTATTTATATTGGATATAAAAGTTTTGCATAATTACATATTGGATAGAAAATTGGATCTTGATCGTTTGTTTAATGACATTGATCAGCTAGTGCCATATTCAATAAAATACCCAAATACCCTTAGTAAACGTACTCAAAGTGCAATTATAGAAAAAACATAGTATCAAAATGCAAAAAAGAAATGAGTCTTTAAAAATTCTGGGACATCTAATACTAGTCACGACATTGCCACAAGCGGTCAAGACCCAATTTAATACCCAATATGTAATTATGCAAAAATATGTAATTATGAATTAGTAACTTAAATGTAAATAACCCTAAAAAAAAACCTCTGCTATTCTCACACATACTCCCACCTATCTACCACCATGATCCCGCCTATCGTTTATCTACATTATATTAATTGCAAGTGGTTGTCTACGAAAATGCTAGGAAATCATGTTTTTGCAATCAGGTTTTGTAATCATGGTGACGTGGCGTGATCTTGAAAGAATGATGAAGTCCTCAAAGTGTTTGTGTATATCTCGAGGTTGTAAAAAACTCCTCTAACGATGCCACATCATCCCGATTACAAAACCTAGTTCCCTAGCCTTACTCGGTTATCTAATAGTCCTGGATATACTTTGGAGCCTGTGTATATTTTACCCGCAAACCTCCTTCCAACAATCATGTTTGTTAACATTTGTTCGATAAAATCATCAAGTTCTTTCTTTTCAACTATAAGTTACAATGATCTAGCATGTCCAAACATCAAACTAGACTTAAGCTGTTTCAAATTTAGAGGTTCAAAAGCCTAAGAAGAGATCATTTGGACAAGGAACTGTCAAGAATCATGCATTGATGAAGTATATTTTTCTTGGGGAATTCTAATTGGCGAGGAAACGGGCGAGGGAGGGTTGTGGAACCCTCCATCCCCCTTGAGATGCGCGAATTAGACAAGCCCATTTTTCTTTGAGTTGGATGTGAACATTGGAAATATATAAATTAATGGTCATATTTGATTGTTATATATATATATATGAGAAAATTTCCCATAATATTACTCTTCTAAAGTGAATATTATTTCATGAAATACTAATTAATAGAGGCACTGAGAAAGAACTAAATCATCATTAGTAATAGAATGAGAATTGTGGAAGAGGTTGATTTCCTTTGCTACGCAATGTACATGAATTTATACAAGAGTTACAATGCTATTCTAAGTGAGCTAACATAATTACATGCTAATCAAGATCCAAGAATCGTGCTGACTCATATCAAGATCCAAAAATCATGCTAAATCATATTACGATCCAAGAATCATTCCAATCACAATATTTATTTATTCGAATTAGCCCAACCATAATATTGGACCAAATTCTTTCCTTTTAACACTCCCCCTCAAGTTGGAGAGTGAGGATTTCGAACACCCAACTTGCCAAGTAGAAACTGGAATTGTTGATGACCAAGGGCTTTAGTGAAAATATTGGCAGGCTGCTTTGAAGACGGAACATAAGATGTGGAAATATTCCCAACGAGTAACTGTTCCCGGACATAGTGACAATCCACTTCGATATGCTTCTACGCTCGTGGAAGACCGGATTTGAGGCGATGTGAAGTGCCGCCTGATTATCGCAGAAAAGGCGCATGTGCTGCGTGTGGAAAACCCCAAGAGATGAGAGGAAGGATTTCATCCAAGTGAGCTCACAAGTAGTGACAACCATGGCGCGGTATTCAGCTTCCGCTGATGAGCGAGCGATAGTAGACTGCTTTTTCGTTTTCCACGACACATGAGAGGACTCGAGTTGGATGAAATAAGCCGTGAGTGAACGACGTGTCAGTGGCAGGCGGCCCATTCCGAGTCACAGAAAGCATAGAGTTGGAGAGAACTATCGAAGCGAAGTACAATACCCTGACCCGGGGTCCCTTTGAGATAGCGAAGGACTCGAAACACAACATCGAGATGGTCTTGTCGTGGCTCATGCAAAAACTGGGTCAAAATGTGAACAACGTAACATATATCTGGACGTGTGATAGATAAATAGACAAGACGTCCCACTAGTCGACAATAGCGACCCGGGTCATGAAGAAGGCGACCCGTTGCACGAGCAAGAGTATGGTTTTGCTCCATGGGTGTCGTAGCTGACTTGGCACCCGTAAGACCCGCTTCCTTCAAAATATCAAGAGTGTACTTCCGTTGGCATAAGAAAAGACTGGAAGAGTTGCGTGTTGCCTCAATGCCAAGAAAGTATTTGAAAGGCCCCAGATCTTTAAGCTGAAAATAGTCATTAAGATATTTCTTGAAAGAAATGCAAGCCTGTGAATTATTGCATGCCACAATAAGATCATCAACATAGACAAGAACAGACAAAATATATCATCTTTACGGTAGGTAAATAGAGTATGATCGACATGAAACTAAAGAAAACCATAATTACGAAGAGCAGTGGCAAGCTTGACGAACCAATTTCGTGGTGATTGGCGAAGACCATAAAGAGATTTTCGAAGCCGACAAACTTTATTGGGATGAGAATAAGAGAATCTCGGCGGAAGACGCATGTAAACCTCCTCATGAAGATCACCATGAAGGAAGGTGTTGTTAACATCTAATTGGTGTAATTCCCAACCTTTAATAACCATAACAGCAAGAAATGTCCGAACACTGACCAATTTAGCAACCGGGGCAAAAGTTTCACCATAGTCTATGCCTTCAATCTGAGTGTCCCCGCGGACCACAATGCAGGCTTTGTACCGCTCAATAGTACCATCAGAATTATATTTCAATTTGTACACCCATTTGCAGCCAATGGGCTTTTTACCTGAAGGAAGATCGGTAATGGTCCATGTACCATTGCGCTCCAAAGCATCGATTTCAGATTGCATGGCCTTACGCCAATTAGAATCCTGCACAGCCTCATTAAATGATCGGGGTTCAACCCTAGCAGTTACAGCCGCCAAAAATTGTGAATGAGAAGCCGAGAAATTTGCACAAGTAATATAATTGGCTAAAGGATACCGCTTACCTGAGGACCCAGTGGAAGGAGGAGACAAAGAGGGGTGTAAAACTTGTGCAGTGTGGCATACATAATCACGGAGACGGGCAGGCGGCTGTCTAGAGCGTTGGCCGCGACCAATAGGCTGGGTGGTCACGGCCTGATATGGTGCAACGGGAGATGGAACGACAGGAGCTTGCTCGTCCCTAGGAGGCGCCAAGGTCGTAGGCGTGACAGGAGCTGATCCAGCAGTGGTGTTGACTGGCTCAACATGAGAAGAAAAAGACCCATTAGAAGAAACACCTCCCCCTGACTCCAAATGTGGGGACACCAATATCTCAGTACTCGACTGTTCCCAAGCCCAGCCATTAGCTAGTGGAAAAGGAGAGGAATGACATGTGGGTGAGGCATTGGGTCTAGAGAAAGGAAAATTTTGCTCATCAAATATAACGTTTCTTGAGACAAAAAATTTATTGGTCTCCAAATCCATAACTTTCCAACCTTTCTTTCCATGAGGATAACCTAAGAACACACATCGGCGACTACGAGGGGCAAATTTGTATTTTGAGCGATCTTTATGATGGGCATAACACAAACAACCAAAAACCTGGAGATGGGTAAGAGAGGGTGTTTGGGAGTAGAATTTTTTGAGAGGTGTAAAGCCCTGTAAAAGAGGTGTGGGTGTACGGTAGTGAGGACACATTCACCCCAAAATTCAATAGGTAGGGATGCTTGAAATAATAAGGTTCGGGCAACATCCAAAACATGACAATGTTTTCTTTCAACTCGGCCATTTTGTTGTGGGGTATCGACTATACTGGTTTGATGTATAATGCCATGTTGAGCATAAAATGAAGTCATGGGTGTAGATGTGAACTCCAATCCGTTATCACTACGAATTATTTTGACTGATTTTTCAAATTGCGTTTTGGCAAGGGAGCAAAATTGTCTCAATAATAAACTAGCCTCACTTTTTCCATGCATCAAGTAAACCCATACTACACGACTGAAATCGATCATCAATAATAGTAAAGAAATATCTTGCACCAGAAATAGTAGACTGTCAATAAGGGCCCCAAATGTCAAAATGAATCAAATCAAACATGTTCATAACACAATTACTACTTAAAAGAAAACTAGACCGAGTTTGTTTGACTCGACAACAAACATCACAAATAGACTGTTTGGCGGACATACCGACATTATTGCCATCAATACTTAATAACAGGTTTAAAAGAATGATGTCCCAACCGACGATGCATGTATCATAGGATTTCGGAGCTCGGGCCGCTGATGTTGTCACGATCGCCACTGGTCGATAATGGAACACCCCTCCTCGTGACTCACCCAATCCAATCAGGCTCCTCGTGGTGTGGTCCTGTAAAATACACAAGTCATCAGTAAACGTCACAAGGCAATTGGTGTCATAAATCAACTTACTAACAGAGATCAAATTCACGGCCATATCAGGCACAAATAACACATGGTGAAGAGTAAGATTGGGTTGCAAGACACATGTTCCCTCTTTAATAGCAGACGTATGTTCCCCATCGGGCAAACCGATAGGCAACAGAGCAATGTCAAGAACATTAGATAAAATAGAAATATTACTGGCCATATGGTGCGAGGCTCCACTATCAATAAGCCAACAAACATCGAAGTTTTGCTTACCGGATAATTGTTTTGTTTCTGGACTGAGCTCGATCAAGGCCAGTAATCGTTGAACTTGATCATGAAAAAGGCCCAGAATCGATGCGGATGATGAGAATCCGGCAGAGACTGTCTTGGCAGGAACAGGGGATGACACGCCCCACTGTGTTGCAGCGGCAAAGGCGGCGAAGGATCTTCCTTTCTGTCCTGAAGGTAAGGATGGGTTTGTAAAATCTCTGGAGCGCTCATTATTATAGTTTACTTGTAATTCGCTGAGATTTGAGAACTGAATATCCAATTGACAACACCCATCATAAATGTTACGCCCCTGAAGAGCATTTCTTGCTGAAACAACACTCTGACACGACTGATATTGTACAAAGGCTTGAAAACTAGCTAACTTCTGAAATGTGACGATCTTTTCCACAAAACCATGAGGAGAAAACACTTGATGCAGCACTTCCACTGTTATAGGGTAGAGCAGGTGATGAATTGTAACTAAGAGAATTCGGTTGGGCTGTGTATCCTGGTCTCCACTAGTGCAACCTTGAGCATTCTGATCCATTGTAGTTAGTTCTTGATGTGAAGAAAATTGAATGTAGACATTCCTCCCTCTGACATTAGATTGAATAATTGTATAGTACTGCAATGCATTAACGGCAGATGCCACATCTTGCAATGAATAAGAGCCTGGTTTTGGCTCATAACATCACAATCTTAGTGACAACTCCAAACGGCTGCACTAGTTGAAGCAGATCATTCTCAGAGATTTCATGTCCAACGTTGCGAACATGAATGACTTTGGAGGGTTTGTCATGTTACTAGACCTGAAGAAAGAGAGGGAGGCAAGAAGAAGTGGTTCTATAATAGCATATTTGATAGATCAGATATGAGAAAGAGATGGATTGGTGCACATGTTTCGAGCTTGTGTTTGTGCTCTGATACCATAATAGAATGAGAATTGTGGAAGAGGTTGATTTCCTTTGCTAAGCACTGTACATGAATTTATACAAGAGTACAATGTTATTCTAAGTAAGCTAACATAATTACACGCTAACCAAGATCCAAGAATCGTGCTGATTCATATTAAGATCCAAGAATCATGCTAAATCATATTACGATCCAAGAATCATTCCAATCACAATCTTTATTTACTCAAATTAGCCCAACCATACTATTGGACCAAATTCTTTCCTTTTAACAATTAGATTTTTACAAATTTGAACAAGTTTTCAAAACCAAGAAAATAAACAAACCTCATTCTTCGTGATTGATACAGTAACCATGACTATAACACAATATTTATAGATAAAATCAATTCGGTTTCGATGAATGTTTTTTTTCCTATAACCATGAATGTGATTGATATCGTAATGTGTGTTTTAATTTAATTTAATGTGTGTGGAGAGAGAGAGAGAATGATTTAATTTGTAATTTAATAGAGAGATAGAAAATAATTTATTGGAGAGAGAGAAGAAAGAGATAATAATTTAATGGAGAGAGAGAAAGAGGAGAACCGTTAGATCAATCTAACGGATGGAATTGATGCATATGGGGGGGGGGGGGGGGGGGTCCTGTGCATGGTGCATATGAGCTCCCCAAGTAATTTTAGCCGACATGGTTTGCTTGCATGTCCGTAGGGATGGCAATGGGGCGGATTTAAGCAAATCCATCCCCGCCCTGCTGAGGATTGCGGGGCTCAAAATTCGCCCCGCATATCCGTTTATTAGTAATTTTCAAAACCACCCTAGACGAATTTACGGATATCCGCATAAAATAGATTTAAAGGTGTGTTTTGAATCCTCGCCCCAATCGATCCGCCCCGCCCTGCCTGATACAATTTTTACATAACAGCAAATAGCATATGTTACACTGCAATATTTTATACATACAGTAAAAATACTTCTACACTACAGATCATTTATAGATACAAAAAAATACAACAAATTACAAAAAAAAAAAAAAAAAAAAAAAATTCTAAAGATCAAATCTGAGTTCTCTGATCTAAAAAAATTACAACATATTACAAAAAATTCGATCTCTGAGATCAGATCAGAGCATATCAGATCTTGATCAGATCATATTCGATCTCAGATCTTGATCTCAGTCTCAGATTTGATTTGAGTTTGATATCTTGATCTTGATCTCTAATGGGGGAGAGGAAGAAACCCTTTGTCGGATTTGAAGCTTGGAGATCGAAACCCTTCGCTGTGTGAGGGAGGGAGATCTCGACTGTGAGAGGAAGATCTTGGCTGTGAGAGGTCGCGGCGTGAGGGAGGGAGATCGCGACGTGAGGGGAGCAGGGAGGATCTCGCGGTGTGAGGGATCAGGGAGGCAGATCGCGACATGAGGGGAGTAGGGAGGATCTCGCGACGTGGGGGAGCAGGGAGAGAGATCGCGGCGTGAGGAGGGCGAGGTGGTGTGCGGTGTGATGAAGGGCACTTTTGTAAATTTGTTTGTTAAACGGATATCCGCGGGGCCTGCAGGGCGGATATGGCTAAAACTGTATCTGCCCCGAATAGTAAACGAATATTTTTTGGATACCCAAAACCACTCGAAAGCCCATTCAGCCATATTCAAATCCGCCCCATACAAATTGAGTGGAACATATATCCGTAAAAATCAGCCCCACTACCAACCCTACCTGTCCGACTTATTTACACATTTTGTCCCTGCTTTTTAAAACACATACCGGACCGGCTATAAATTTTGGAGCCCCCCTCAACTCCCCCTCCTAGATGTGCGCATGTCATGTCGACTACATAAAGCTCGTGGGAGTGAAGTACAAATCTGTGGATCGTACTATGCAAGTTCGCATTTTGTAGGGTTTAATAACGACTGATTGGCTGACTAACTAAACTTATTAGGTCGGCACAACATAACTCACTAATTACCTTTGCCATGGACCTATATATATTCCTTTTCTCATGATATTACTTTTCTAAAGTGAATATTATTTCATGAAATACTAATTAATAGAGGCACAGAGAAAGAACAAAATCATCATTAGACTATTACAAATTTGAAGAAGTTTTCAAAACCAAGAAAATAAACAAACTTCGTTCTTCCTAACTGATACAGTAACCATGACTATAACACAATATTTATAGATAAAATCAATTCAGTTTCCATAAATGTTTTTTTTTTTTCCTAAAGAAGGGATTTCTACTTGATTTAATTATTGGTTGGATAAAGATGGACTGGCAGCCGTGGCGTTGCATGAGCATGCAATGGTTTGGCCAGGAAAAGATCGTGAGATGACTCAGTGAGATCGATGGTTGATTCACCTGGTGGAGCACTCCAATTGAACCCTTGAAGCAACCTAGCCAGTAACATCACAGTCATAGCCGATCCCAAAGGAATCCCCATGCAACCCCGTCGTCCTGTGCTGAAGGAAATGAAGCGTAATTCATTCTCAGTGAGTTCGACTTCAGCACCATTCAAATGACGCTCTGGGTTGAACTTGAGTGGATCCTCCCAAACCTTAGGGTTGCGTCCAAGCCCTGTTCTACTCAGTAACACATGACTTCCCTTAGGGATGAAATAGCCTGCTACGGTTGTATCAGCATGTGACACATGAGGAAGATTGAAGGGTGCAATGGGGTGGATCCTGAAGGCCTCCCTTGCACAAGCCTTGACATAATTCAGCTTTGGAAAATCAGATTCTTGAACAAGTCTATCCTTCCCGACAACCGAATCAATTTCATTTATCGCTTTTTTTAGAATCTCGGGTTGGTTAATCATCTCTGCCAGTGCCCACTCGACTGCGTTTGAAGGATTATCCACCGATGCATAGATCAAGTCCTGCAAACACAAGTATCCCAATACAAATTTAGATCCCATGTATCAAGCGAGAAATATATATATTTTAGATGAGAATTACCATAGTAAAATAAAAATAAAATTTATTGCTTAATGATTTGGTAAAAAGCATGGTCAATAGAGTTTTGTTGAACTATTGCTTAAATTTCTTGGTCAAGCGCCAAAAAATGGCAAATGAGATACTATTTTAGCGGTGGACTTGTGACGAATGAAATCACAAATTTAGGATTCAAACCCTGCCGGCCACGTTTGAGGTAAAAGATGTTAAGGAAAAAAAAAAAAAAAAAAGCATGGAAAGATGAAGTTGATATGTCACTATTCTTGAAAAAAAAATGCTTAAACTATCCATAATCCTTAGCGTTATTTCACATGCATGACCAAAATAAATAAATTAATAAACATACCGCAGACTGTGCTTTGATCTCATCCGTGGTTAGTAATGGCTTTCCATGTTCATCCTTAAGCGAAACAAGGATGTCTAGTAGGTCTTCGGGGTCCTTCTTCAGTATAAATTGATCATCTTTTCCACCTCGCCATTCTTGTATTCTTTTATCTATGACAGTATCATGAAAGTTGTTCACAATCTTGGTTGCCGCTTTCATGATCCTCTCGTGTCCATCGAGATCAAGTGCTCTCAATTTAGGCAAGTAATCAGATACAGAGAAAGCGTATAGTAGAGAAAGAACAGTGAATAGTGCACCGACATGTTGTTCTTCCTCTGGACCAGGTCCTCCATCATTTCTACCAGCACCAAAATACCTTTTATTGAACATCAACCTCCTTATAACGTTCCCACTATAAGCCCTAGCTGTAGTTCTAACATCCACATCACCACCATGCATGCATTGGTTATAAACATATCGAACGAGGTTGTCAGCTTCCTCCTCTCTTTTCTCAAGAAGCCACCTTAGTCTAGCAGGACTAAGAACTTCAGAAGCCACCACTCTTCTCATTTTCTTCCATTGATCACCCCATGGAGCCACTGCAACCGATAAAAACCCACGGCTAGAGTACTCCGTCCCCATTGTAATAGGTCTAGACGCAAAAGTAGCATCTTGTTTTTTCAAAAACTCCCGTGCTATCTCCGGGCTTGTCACTGAAATTATATGCACACTACCCATTTTGATGCATGCAATATCAGTTTTCATATCCTTCATCAACTTTTCGATCCATCTAAAGGCTGGCTTTTTTCTCAACAAAGCTGGAATGTTGCCAATAAATGGCCATCCTGCTGGTCCTGGAGGTAACTCACGACGCTTATTTCCGCTATCAGATCGAAACTGAACAGCAACTACAATAATGGCAGCTAGTAGCAAAATGAGTACACTGGTTGGATTGGTCGAGCTTAAGAGAACTTCAGTGAGATCAGCAGCCTTCAAGTTGGCAGCACCACCCCAGAAGACGGAAACAAGTGTGCTCGTGTTCTTCATAATGATCAGTACTGATCGATGAATTATTTAGACAGATTTATGTCTTAGTGATGATCGAATGAATGATGGATGAATTGCGAGAGTAAGTTATGGTTTGGTGAGGATGGATTAATAGAAAATTAGCCGGAGTTGGCTGAAGAGAGTGCATGCTCCAATGATGTATTTATATGGTGGTGATGTGGTGTAAGTACTGCGTGAGATTGGAGTGATTACACGGACTTCACGTGAAAATGAGCACACATATGGGTGCAACGAAGTGCCTTATGGGGGGGTGTCGTTAGTAAAAAAATCTTCCTGGTATTCCTACTTTAATTATTTGTGGCTCTAGTCAGCATGGAATTCTTTGTATCTCGGAGCCTCGTGAGATCCGTGGGTTAGGTGAGTAGGTTTTTGCCTAATTTTGCATTTGGTGTTAAAATATGTTTTCCTTCATCAGGTGTACTTCTCGTGATCATATTCTGAGCAATCGCGGAGCCAGGATGTTCAACTAAGGGGGGTGGGTGGGTATAATATGTTTTTTTCCCCACAAGCTGGGTTTGAACTCATGAATAAGTGATAACATCCATCTGTCAAGCTTCAATCGTTGAGTTGTTATGTCATTAACATAACTGGAGATGTTACCTATTGTAATTAATGTTCGAATTATTTCTTTCTTATGTGTATATTTTTAGACTGCCAAAAAAAATGTCGTATACCCCTAATACTAAAGAGGCAGGCCCTAGCAACGTGAAGAGATGTTCTTTGTGTGTTTGCGTTTGATTAGTTTGACAGACTAGTCGTAGTCATTGGTCTGCATGTCAACCTTTTTCTTCTATGGTATTTTATTTTAATGAGTTTGGTGAATTATGCCTAGTTTATGCACCACTTGAAGACATAATTTATGTGCTAATAGTTTCGAAGTTTGAGAGTGTCCAAATCTCGCATGACAGATAGAGGGTTGGTAAGCCTAGCTGTGCGCATGACCATGACATGCCGACTACATAAAGCTCGTGGGAGTGAAGTACGTATCTGTGGATCGTACAATGTAAGTTCCCATTTTTATCCCTGGGTTCCCCAATTCTCACTTGTCTGGGAAAGGGAGCGAGGTTGGTGAATGTACACTTTTGCCTCTCATCTTTAACAGTTTTTTAAAAAAAGGGTAAAAGTGTTTATTCACCCCCCAATAGCAACCCGACAGCGGAGCTCAGGTCAGCAAGAATTACTCCCCTAGGTTTAATAACGACTGATTGACTGACTTAACTAAACTTAGTAACTCGGCACAACATACCTCACTAATATATATTTCCTTTTATTTATTTATGATAAAGCTCCTATTTAATATTCCAAGTTGCAACTTGGTCACGCGGGGAACCTGATTTGAAACTGGATATTTTGGCAATGGGTGAATAGAATTTCGAATTTGGTTGTGATATTCTTCGCATTCTAATCGATGTAACTTTGGACTCAAATTTGTTTTCAAAGTTACCTAACTTTCCATATTTCCTCTTTTATTTTTTTCACTCTTTCAATCTCTCATTCGTGAAAGGTTCACTGATTCAGTGGTTAAGTAGTGGTGAATGATATTAATAGGTCATGAAATTGAACCCAGCCGACCATTTGGAGTGGAAGGGGTTTTAAGGGATAAAAAAAATAATCTCTCTTATATGAATCTTATTTCTTACAAGTTTTTATTTTATTTTATTTATTGTTCATATTAGATTGATTATATTAAAACATGGTGTGCATTATAAATAGGGATGGCAGTGGGGTGAATTTTCACGGATATCTGCTCCATTCGCCCCGTTTGAAACGGATTTAGTTAAGGCTATATGGAGGTTGTGGCAGATACGAATATCCAAACTGTATCCGTTTCTTATTCGGAGCGGATACGGATTTGGTCATATCCACCCCACGGATATCCGTTTAATCGAATAAATTACTTAAATGCCCCTAGACTATATATATAGGGGAAAAAAACCCCTAGGTCATATCTCTCATCGCATAGTTCAATCCTTGTCCCTCCCTCTCGAATAAATTACTTAAATACCCCTAGACAAGTGGGCAGACGTCCTGTGTGTTTTTCACAATTGTGGGGATGCATATAGGTAATTGGAAATGAAGAGAAATTTTTCATACAATTAATTGGCGGGGGGATTGGGCGGGGAACCAGCAACTCGCCAGCAGATTAGCAAACCTGTAAACGGATTGTCGGGGTGGATATCCTCCAATCCGTACTGGGGCGGTGATGGTTATTAAATAAAATTATAAACTGATTGGCGGGGTAGATTTGGGGATCAACTATTCCTGATAGGGTGGTGATGGATTTGCTAAAATTCGCCCCAATCCATCCCGTTGTCATCCCTAATAATAAAGAAATCCTACTTACATCAATACACAGCTGAAAACAAATGAAGAAAAACTAATAAAAGGATAGACGAAAAAAGAGGGCTTAAGAACAACCGATTCAAACTTTTTTTTTGTCATTTTATTTTTCTTAGGCCATGAAAGAATTGTAGAGAGAGCTGCCTTTGCCTCCCCCCTCCACCTCCCCTCCCCCTTCCACCTCCTCTCCTCCACGCCCCCAACCTAGATCTACTTCGTTTCCCCCTCCACCTCCCTTCCTCCATGCCTCCCCCTCCCTTATTTGGCTGAGGTTGCAGGTCGGTGATAGGCGAGAAGGGGTTCTCCTCAGATCTATTTGATGGCTGAGTGAGAGTCTGTTTGCGATCTATTCTGAGCGATGGTCTCTTCTGGCCTTCTGCCCAAAGGATAGGCAGCGGTGAGTATGCATGAACCACATGGTTTGTCACGCCCTGATTTTTGAATAACATAAATAAATAGATTGTCCAAAAAAACCAAGGCATGACAGAAACACATTAAATGGTACAGTCATAAGACAGAAAACAACTAATAAGCTTCCTCAATATTCTTCATCTAAAAATGAGGTCCACAATGAATATTTCAATAATAAATTTCCCAAATAAATATCTAACAAAAATTGAGCATTTATATCCAAATCCTACATCTGATTACCTAGGAATAATAATAAAGATCTAAAAAGAATAAAACGAGTCGACTCCTTAGCTATCGCCACGCAGCTACTATCATTCCTTACGCTCTAATTAACCCTAATGGTTCTCTAGGGCTACGCTAATTAAGAACGTACACAAATTTGTAAAACAATACAAAATCTGGCCGGGTCAGTATAATTATACTAGTGTGAGCAAACTTACAAATCTAGACAATTAAATATAAAAGAACAAAATGCAAATTTCACCTTAAGGAAGACATGTAGTTCTCATTCGATATTCAAATGAGCGGTTAGTTTCTTCCCTCAAGGCTAGCCTAGAATAAGTTAAAATAATCTATACACAATTTCATGGCATGCTCAATTCAATGGTTTTATTTAATTATTTATTTTTGTTTTCTAATTCTTGGCTTGCTTTCCACAATCACACTCTCCTCCTGTGCCGAACACACCTCACCCAAGTGTGTTTCCCTTGCCATCGAAACCACTCGGAGCGTACATGACCCAAGTGGGGTGCCACCTCGAGTATCATGTCATCACACCCGAAGTTCGATCACTGGCAAATATTCTTCCTAAATCTACACGTACAACCGAACTCACATGGAACGGTGCACCGATATGCAAGCAAATCTGCATACCCATAATTCTATCATACGTATACAAGCAAGTCTGTATACAAAAAAAAAGTTCTTTTCTTTTCACATTTTTTTTTTCTTTGAAGTCGTGGAAAAAGAACATTTATCAAGTATTTTATTTGAATCATTATTTTTCCAAATCAATTAACATCACATCACATTCCCCCTACAAGAACCATATGCATAAAACATTACCACAATTATATTCACCACCTTTTAAGTTTTAACCATACAACATGACCACTATTGCAACATGACATCACTTCTCTCCTCCACATGACAATCAATAACCCTTATTTTGTTAAAACAAATGTTATAATATATGTTAAAATAGTGACAATCAATAACCCATACACACAAAAAAAACCGAAATTGTAAAAACTGAAATTGGTAGATGTTAATCATAAAATACCTACACATATTGATTTGACATGTTACAACCGTGACAATCAATACTCGAACACACAAAACTGAAAATTGTTAAAATACCTACACATTGATTTGACACGTTAAAACAGTGACAATCAATACTTATGCACACAAAAAACTGAAATTGGTAGAGGTTAATCATCAACTACCTATATATATTGATTTGACATGTTAAAATAGTGACAACCAACCCCACATATATTGATTTGTCTATATGTTAAAACTGAAGCTGTAAAAAAAAATTGAAACTGTAGACGTTATTTGAAAATATGTCAATCAAATAATAAAAAAAACATGTCAGACATCAATCAAATAAAGGAAACCCATACTCACAAAAATTTGAAAACACGTCAAACGTCGGATGTCAATCAAATAAAAAAAATGTCAGATGTCAGTTCGCAAAAACTAAAACCCATACACACAAAAAGAAAACTGAAAACATGAAAGAAAACCCCTCTCCCATCATTTTTCTCTTCCAGACGTCACCTCATACACAATGAGCCAAATCAATCATAGTACAAAAACTTAACAATGATAGAGTTGTACTCACTGACTTTTGCAAGAATCCAAGGTTCCTTTTTCTAGCGCCTCCCACCCTTTAAACCTAGGTTTGAAATTAAAATCGTAAACTATTATTACTTGTAATTATTATCAATAAATAAATATTATTAACTTCTAAAATAATAAGAGTATATTAGTAAGTGAATTGGGCGGGTATTACATAGTTCAACAGGAAATATCAACCAGATGATAAGCTTAAGTTAGTTGTTTGGTGGTCAAAAACCTTGTATTGAGCCAGGAGTTCTTGCTCACTTTGTAGATCTGATGCTTCAAGAAGATACATTTCTGTCCCCTTGATATTCGACAGAAAGCTAAAGAGATATGGAAAAACCAACTTGTTGGGACGTTATTTGAAAATCCGCCTCCCTTCAGTCAAGTGAAATTAGCGGTGGAGCGCAGATAGAATCCAAAAGGGTCCATTGAAGTTAATTCGAATGGAGAGTACTTCTTCTTCAAGTTCTCGAAGGTTGTTGTAGTACTCGCTTAATTAAATAAATATAAAAATTTATTATTTATTAATTGTGGCATATGTTGTAATCTCAATTATTGGGAAAAAGATTTGTTTTGTTTGTCATTGCTAAATATAATAAGGTGCGTGTTTAGCCAAAATTTGAAAACCCAAAAAAATAAGACATTTGCCTTAAGTAAACTAATTAGTCACACTCTAAAAAAAAGGGTGCACATATACTTTAGTTAAACTCTAATCTTGATGGGTTTTATTCAATTTTCTTGGGCTTGAGTTTGGGCTTTCATGAAAGTAATGGTTAGGGTATTGGTTAGAGGAAAATAAAGGTTAAAAGAATAAGAGATGAGTGATGGTTGTGTCTAGCCAAATAAACCTAATTAAAAACTCATTTAAGCCCTAGCCTCATTTTTCTCTCTGGATACACACAGAAGAAAAAAAAAAAAAAAAACTTACTATGAAAAATGTGGGAGGTGCTGAAGGAAGAAATTTGCTCAAATATTGGGATTCTTGGAAAAAGAGGTGAGTAAAACTCTATCCCTAGACATTTTGATTTTATTTACATCTTTAATGGAAAAAAATCGATTTGACATTGTTGGTTTGATTTATATCTTTAATGAAAAATCGATTTGAAATCTTAGTTTGATTTAAACCTTAAATGGAAAAAAAAAAAAAAAAAAAACTAATTGACATCACTGTTCATGTTGCTATTACTGTTCCTGTTTCTGTTTGACATCACTGTTCACTGTTCTGGTTTGACATCACTGTTCTTGTTTGATATCACTGTTCACTGTTCCGGTTTTACATCACTATTTTTATTTCTGTTCCTGTTTGACATTAATGTTCACTGTTCCTATTCCGATTTTACATCAATGTTTCTGTTCCTGTTTGATATCACTGTTCACTATTCCGGTTTTACATCACTGTTTCTGTTCTTGTTTCTGTTTGACATTAATGTTCAGTGTTCCTGTTCCTATTTGACATCAATGTTCACTGTTCTCGTTTGACATCACTGTTCCCTGTTCTTATTTGACGTCACTGTTAAAAAAAATGAAAGTTATTGTCCTTATAGGGATAGTTTGCATGACATCATATGAATATGTGGCTATTCCTACTACTTAGTGTACATTTTAATATTAGTTCATTTTTTTTATGGAGTATTGGATATTTGTACACAACAATGATTTAAATAATAATATTATTTGCTTTATTAGTATAATACTCAAGTTTGTTTGATGTATGATATAAATTCCTTGATTTCTGGGTATGTTGATGTGGTGTTGGATTGGACGATACATTCGATTAGAGGGGACATGGAGACTCTGGGGTAGTTTTTTTTGTTTTTTTTATGAAAGTTTGGTATTTTAAGAAATAGGGACATTGCAAGCATGAGTATAGGTTGGAATTGGTTGAAGCGTATGTGTTGGAACAATGAAGGTAGACGGACCTACATTGGGGTTCATATAGAATAGGTGGTGCGTTTCTGGTGTAAATTGTTTTATGTTTTTGGTTTGCCCAAATTAGTCAAGTTTGAAGTTACAGTTTTGTTGCTAGTATTATTTTGATATAAGACTTTCCTGTTGTTTCCTCGGATAATCATGCATTGAAATCGATTGTTATGCCAAATTAACTTGTTAAGGAGTATCCTTATATTAAATGAGTTTGATCTCTGTTGAGTTATAGAAATGTATTTATGAAAATATTATTGGTCCCCCAAAATAATGGTGGATACTGTGGTTGGTTTATTTATGGTTGACAAAGTGTCACCATAAAAGAGTTTTGAGTTTTAGTTGATTTTTTTTATGCTATTTTCCACAACTTCGAGAAAAAAAAGTGAAAAAATGTGATTTGTATACAGACTTGCTTGTATACGTGTGATAGAATTATGGGTATGCAGACTTGCTTGCATATCGGTGCACCGTTCCATGTGAGTTCGATTGTATGTGTAGATTTAGGAAATGTTTGCCTTAGATCGAACTTCGGGTGAGATGACAGGTTCCTCGATGTGGCACCCCACTTGGAACATGTACGCTTCGAGTGGTTTCGAAGACAAGGGAGGCACACTTGGGTGAGGTGTATTCGGCACAAGGAGGATATATAGTGCGATTGTGGAAAAGAAGCGAAATTCTTTTTGTGTATGTGGATAATTACCTTAAAGGAAGAAACTAAATGCTCATTCAACCATTGAATGAGAACTATGTCTTCCTAAAGGTAGAAAATGTGTTTTGTTAATATTTCAATAACAGTCTAATATGATTATGATTTGTATTGTTGTTGCATTTATGAGGATTGATAACTCATAAATTTTATTTGTTTGTTTCTAACCGTTTTGTGCAAGATGGTAAGTCTACTAACAATTTATGCAGGTCAGACTTGCCATAGTAAACTTCTATAGCGTAAGTACTAGTAAATGCATATTTATTTATTAGGATGATGACACCTTTGCCTCATTGAGGAACTACCTGTTGGTGTGGTTGATTATTGTTTTTGTTTAGTTTGATGTTATCACGTGTGGATTTATTGATTTTTTTTATGAAGATTTCTCACACCAGCTTTATTGATGACCCAAGTGAGCTTTTGCTTCTTGGGTACATTCCTTTTGGAATGTAGCCAATTAGCCTTTCAGGTTTAGAGATTTTGAGTTGTGTTACTGGAGTTCCGCTAGTGAGCTAGCCACGCCAGTCCTTTTCGGGTTAGAGTTTTATTTGTTTCAGTAATTTAATCATGTTTAGTTGTTGCTGCTATTTGTTTCTATTGTTATTGAATTTTCACGTCCCGAGTTTTGGGGAAAACGGATAATCCTACGTGGATTGGATTTTAGGATTTTCGTTTTCCCTCGAAAATCGGGACGAGACAGTTGCATTGAAAATGTGAGCCTTTAAAGTCAGGGACAAGATGATGGTTACTAAACCATGGAAGGAAGATCTCAAGTACCTAAAGAAAGAAGTAACCACTATAAGTTAAGGGGTCCTTAAAACCCTGTTTGCTTTCAAAAAAAAAATTTAAAACATTTGAAAAAAATTTATTGAAAAATTATTTAAACACGAAAATCAAGACATTAATTACTTGTTTAAATGAAAAATTGGTTAAGTAGTTAATTACTTGTTTTACTAGGAATTATTTGATTTAATTCAATAGTTGATATTGAGAGCTTTTTTTATTTTTATTTATTTTTTATTGAGAGCTTACAACCCCTATCAGAAGCTTTGGCTTGAAATATGATATGATAAGAGGACTCTAAATAGAAAGGCATATTATATTATAACGATATAATTCCAACATTAGGTCATAATCGGAAAAAATGACTATATGTGACTTTGGTCATTTCATAGTCCATTTAAGCTGCGGGTAAAGTTGTAATGTACTGGTCAAGTGTACGCATGTATTAATAACCATATACAAATAAATACGGAGATATACCTACGATAACTAAGATCGCAACGTTTTTCACAATGCCACGAGCAACACATTTTCTGAAATTTTCATTATAAAAGAAATGTCTTTCTTTTCGTGACCATAAAGTTAAAGGAAAAATATTTCTTCGATCTTCTGTGTAATGCAAGAGTGCTTCTACAGTGCACTGGTTTTTTGCCTGGTGCTATCAAGCACCGTAGGATTGCATCGAGATAAGTATTATTATTTATCTCGATGCAATCCAACAGTGCCTGATAGCACCAGGCAAAAAACCAGTGCACTTAAAAAAAATTGGTAATGCAAAGAATCCTATTGGACCTAAAAAAAAAAAAAGCTCGATCATGATTGGGTTGCTTTTAAAAAAAAGGAAAAAATGTAATGCAAAAGCCATAATAAATTTATAATGCAATATAATATTTATTGATAATATTGGATTAGATTCTGAAGTTACCCAAACTAAGCCGCTGATAAATATATATATATATATATATACACACACTAATATAATGCATGTGCCATTGATAATTCACATACTTATTTTTGTTGCAAATTATCATGCACTAGACACCTTCATCGCTATTCCTACCATTGCTTTTAATTAAGTCATAAAAAATTCATATTTTATAATGTAATCATATTTTTTTAGAATCAATTGAATGTCCGTAGTTTTTTCTGAAAATTTAAAAATATTTAAAGCATGAAAATTTTAAAAATACTTGCATGTTTTAAAATAGATACGTATTTAAAATTTTAAGTGTTTGTATTGATCATTGGTTTTGTTGGAAAAATCTTCAAAATTGAACGTCAACGATATCAAATTTAGCAAAATCCGACAATTACTTAAAGAGTTATGATAATTTTCATTTAAAAAAAAAAAACAAAATACTTTCTCTGTCCGCCATAGTTTTTATGATAAACTCCTATTTAACGTTCCAAGTCACAATTTGGTAGCGCCAACCTGATTCGAAACGAAAATTTTTGACAATGGGTGAGTATAATTTCAAATTTGGTCGTGATATTCTTGGCATACTAATCGATCTAACTTTGTACTCGAAATTGTGTCCAAAGTTAACCAACTTTCCATTGTATATAAACAGAGTTTTTTCTCTTGAATTTTTCTCTTCAATCTATCATTTTCTATTTCCTTTTCTTTCTCTTTCTCTCTTTCAATTTTTCATTCATATTTGGTTCATTTTCTTCCTCAATTCACTTTTGGCTTCTCATCATTCATATTTTTTTTTGGTTATAAGCTTATAAGCTCTCAATCTCAACAGGGGTTTGACACAGGTTATAAGCTTTCAAAACAAGCGTCCCAGGCAACTGTTGAGATTGAAAGTAGTTAATTACTTGGATTGGATTCTGAAGCGTCCTAAGCCAAGCCCCTGATAAACATATATATTTTATAGAATGAAAATACTAAAAAACCGAATTTTGGCAATTTAGATAACGTAGCATGATTTTGAAAGAATGATGAACAATTTATTATGCATTTTAATACATACCATGCTAAAGGCACAATCTAACCCCTATATGCACTTTTTTGGATTTTCAAATTTGCACTCACTTCAAAAGAAAGTAATTATTTAGTTATATGGTTAGATTTTTTACTCGAACCAAATTAAATATCCACTAATATGAGAGGCAACAATTCTAGTCAGTCATGTTTGTTAGTTTTTTTTGGGTTTTTTTGACACTCATACTCATTATATAACTAGTGTTTGTGATTGTGTTATAAAGAGAAGAGGTAAAATATATATATAAAACTAGCAAACATGACAAGCTAGACTTACTCTATGAGAGGTTGATAATTCGTTCTTCGTCTGCACCTATTGGCGGCAGCTTGGCTTCGGCAAGTTCCATCAACATTGAATATTTCGAAATTTTCACTTAAAAAAATCTCAATAAAAGTTGAAAAGGCTATTGAATTTCAATTTATTTAGCTTGATATTATTAATTTTATGAGACTTATAGAATAAACAAATTAAATTCATTTCTTCACATTTTCCATATGTGATTTTGTTATCATTTATATATATATAGAGAGAGAGCACTATTACAATGCTTGATCTTGTGTTTGGTGATGTGTTTGGTAGGTGTCAGGCACCGTTGATATTGCATCGAAATGGGTGTAACACCCATCTCCAAGCAAGATCAACGGTGCCTGACACCTACCAAACACATCACTAGGCATAAGGCCAGGCATCCTAGAATTTCTTATATATATATTTAGAGAAATTCTAAACGACGAGGAAACGAGCGAGGGGAGGGAGGTGGACCATTCAACCCCTAGAATCGCTCATATATTTACTTAGAACCCGTCTACTTGTCGACGAAAACAGTGAGGAACCCCACAGGGGGAGGGGAGGGGGGAGCAGTCCATCTTTCCTCAAAATGCATACTTGACTTTTCAACACACGTATCCCAAAGGTTCAAATGCGCGAACGGCTCCCACCTCCTATGAGATCCCACGCTGTTTTCCTCGCCATTTCTCTCGACAATTTGAATTTTTCATTTGTTTTTGCAAAGGAGAGACAACATGCAATGGCAATAATTTTTTTTTGAAAAAAACTAGTATTTGCACGTGGGTTGGGCGTCAAGGGACTTACTGTAAACTTAACAATGATTAAACAAATCTAAATTTGACAAAAAATTCAAACCACGTGAAAAATGTAAAATTTGACACAAATTTTGAAAAAGGTGAAAAAATTTGAAACAAATTCAAATTTGACACAAATTGTAAAAATCCTCCAAGGCGTTAGACCGCTGGGAGCTACCCAAGCGAGCTGGGCGGTTGCCTGGTCCGATTTTATTATTATTATTATTATTATTTATTACAATTTTTTTTTAGTTTAAAAAAACTAACTCTATTTTTTTAATATATTTTGTCTAAGTATTTTGGCATTTTAATACATTTTGTATATGTACTAGTGTAATACCCGTGTCGTTGGCACTATTGCAGATTTTATCCTACATTCACGGAAGTTTCGAAAGAGACATGCACACAATATCATTATATTAAAAAATGTCATTTTTTTATAAAGTAATTTATTTGAAGATGTCATAAGAAAATTCACATAAGTGACTATAATGACAATCAATATCATGAACAATTAAAAAATCAAAATTTCGACAGAGTTTCCTCTGTATTTTTCAATATTGAAACTTGTTTGAATCTGTCATAAAAAATTACAATGACAATCAATGCCATGAACACCACATAATATATCCACACACCAAAATGATAATTTAATTATCAAAATATTTCAGTATAAAACATTTAAGTACATTAAAGGTTTTTTTTTCTTAAGGAGAACCTTGTCCAATTATGGTGGAAAAACTAAGCATTTTTATTACAGTTCCTTGTACGGCTGAAATGAGAATCTGATTGTATTTCCAAGCAAGTAAATTAAGCTATCACTAAGCAAGCTGCCTGCAAGTAACACCTCCCGTTCACATCCATTTCTAAAACACTCATTTCTAAAACCAAATATTAGGAAGTCATGATTAATGACAATAACATGAAATTAAAGCAAATTAAGCTAGCAAACAAACTGCCTGCAAGCAACACACTCCCATTCACATCCATTTCTAAAACCAAATATTATGAAGTCGTGATTAATGACAATAACATGAAATTAAAGCAAATTAAGCTAGCAAGCAGGTTTTGTGAACAATAAAACTACTATTTGAATTATAACAGACAACCATGCTATGGTCCATGGACCAAAATATTTGGTTGTTCGAGCTCTTGATAATTTTAGACAAACTATTGATCCCTCAAATATTCACTAAATCTATTTAACTCATTATCAAATGCTCCAACTTTCATCAAGTTAGAGGTGTAAGAAGAACTAATTAAATCGATCTCAATTGGAAAAACAAAAATTTCTCAAACACAACATGATGAATGAATAGTTATAACTCAAATTATAAAACAATCTCAAAAGTAATATAAATAACCAAATCTAACAAACCCCATAACTTTAAAAAACTCAAATAAAAGCAAAACATAAAAGAAGGGATACCTGGACATGGCAATTGGATTGAAGGCTGAGAGAAGTGGTTCGCGCTAAAAAACGGTGGGGTGTGGATTGCGCTATCCGACATTATCACCATTTTTCATCCGTTGGCACTACACAAATCAGATTTTTTTTCTTTTAGTTAAATTCATGTAATGAACCCATCCGGCATAGCTACCGTGTAATGCCGTAGCATCTACTAAACTTTCAAAATGGTAGTATAGCTAGCTAGGATGAACCATATAAGAGTTGAGATAACATTCCAAAAATAAAACAAAAAATTAAAAAATGATACCACAGATTAGATAACAGAACCAACATACGACATTAGGAAATGGACCTTTTGATACCAGGTTCTGCATTTTCCTTCTTTTTTTGTATATAAAAATTAAATTGTTCATGCAAGAATCCGCCTTTACCTTTGTGGTAAGCTTTTGGACGCCAAGCCCTCCAGTCTTGGTTCCTTTTTTTTTTTTTTTTTTTATCCAAGGGGCTTTTTAATAGTAGCTGCAGCATGAGGAGCTGTAGGTGATGCAACGAAGCGGCTTGATTGATATACAGCTTGGAACATACCCATATGGTCGTATCAAATAAGTCATCACTGAATAATAAAAAAATAGTTCAATTAACAATAAAGTACTTTATCAATCACCGAGACAGATATATTTCATATCATTAAATCCTCTCACACATATCAAAATTAGCAACCTTCTTCCAGTTATACCCAAAAAAAAATTATCCCAAATTGGAGTATAAAGGAACAGACCTTTGTCAACAGGATAGCCATCAATGCCAGCTGCTACTTCAGAGGTGAGTTCATGCATGGCACTGATTAAGTCAAGGGTTTTGAACACTACGCCTTGGAGTTGAGGTCTCCAAGTTTCTTTTTTCCTAGCAATATTCGCAAAATGGTTCATAGTGTAAGCTATCGCTGCATCTTCTAACTCCACCCTGTTTTCAAATCTGAGGCTCCAATATTGTTGTTGATCCTTATGGTTGATAATGATGAGGCAGAGTTTGGTGCACATGTCACCCTGTTTCCCCTATTGTAATCTAGCATTTATCTTCTAGCAAATAAAGTTCCTTTTTAGTAACTTAGTAAGCTCAATTATGCTCTTAGTTCTAATCTCCATTCATTTTGAGTTAATTATATAGCCTCTTCAATAAGATCTAACCAACAATGCTCATTTGTTTGTTCTCAATAAGGTTGTTGAGCTGACCAAAGCGTTGCCTATTCCATTCTTTGCAGCAGTTTTTAAGGAGCTTGAGCTTTTTCCAAAGAAACAAAGCAAGGTGCTCATCATATTGAAGCTCTTTCCAATTGATCTCAAACAATTTGTAGAAATCTTTATCTTCAAACCATATTGTTCCAGTCAGAAAGGTCTAGGGTATAAGGCAGGGGTTGTTGATTGGATGCTCCAAAAGGATTGCATGATGAACATATCCAACAGTAGGAAGGAGGAAATCTTGGAAGGAACGAAATATTCAATCTAGTCTACAGAGAGTGGGGGAGAGTTTGTGATTGGACCAAGTAAATCTACCATCCCGAGGACAAAATCAGCTAAAACAAAGATACTGAAAATCTTTGATGTGAGCAGTTATACTTCCAGCAATGCTTTTCTCATCTACAGAGTACATTGTACTTTAGAATAGAAAGAAAAGAAGTTGGCACTACTACAGAGTACATTGTACTTTAAAGGAATTGTCGAATAATCGCAATTGGGTTTTTCTTTCATTTTAAAAAAACACTTACAATGAATGAGTACAAAGAGTAAATTTCAACAGAGTAAAGAGATTTCAACACCACCACAATGTTTGAGATAAGTTCAACAAAGTAAAGATTTTTCATCAGATATATGACAAAGAATTCATTTAAAAAAATAGTGGTTTGAACACAATGCTCAACACAACAAAAATGTCATCAAGCTCATGCTTCAAACGGTTAAAACAAACACATTCAAACGATAAACCCAAACGGTTAAAGCAAAATCTCATGCTCCACATAGGAAAAATCTCACATAAGCAAGTATCACATCAACCAAAATTGGAAATACCCAAAAATCATAAAAAAGGGATTTGAATCGTACCTTGAGTTTCTTCTCTTTGGTTGCTCTTCGAGTGTTCATGAATGAGTACCACCACCACCACAATGTTTGATAATTGCTAGGAGTTGCATGTAGAATGGGTTGCAAGCCTTCAAAGCCCTCAGCTCTTGCAACTCCTTCTACAACCTCCTGTTTTCCTCTATCAGTGTTTCACAACATCTCTTCAAGTACTTACAGTCCACCTCTGTTTGCTTCAAATTTCACAGATTTTCATTGAATCAGAACTAAAATACAAAATTTGAAACACCCATTAAAAGAGATTAACGAAGGTTTGAAAAAACAAATAAAAAATGTACCTTGCTCATCTGTTCTGAAACCAAACTTCTACTTGTCTGGGTCTGAGATTCAGCTGTTTTGCTAATTCAAGCTTTTGTTTCTGAGATTTCAAATAAATGGCAAATGGGATTAGAGAAATTCACACCAAATCAAATAAACATCATAACTCTTTAGAAAATCAAATAAACATCATAACTTACTGGATATGATACTGTAAGGGTATCTCAGGAATACCTATCTCATCAAGCACATCTTGAACCTGTCAAAAATATAAATAAATAAATAATCCAAAAACATCAAAGCATGGGACTTGTGTTCTAGCCTCTTAATCTAATTAGAGGTCTGAATCTTGGATTTAACCTAATCTGGAAAACAGTAGTAGTGGTACTGCTTATTAGTACCTCTGGAGGTTCCCAGGGATTGTCCGCATTTTCTTCAAACACATCAGCTATTTCTGCTGCTAGGCTGTCATCACCGACATCCTTTCGACGTTGCACATGTCGACTTAGAATCAGTGAATGGACATGGTGATTCACAGATTCTTCTAGAATGATGTCTAGTATATTTTTGTCAAATAAGTATGGAGTATACCTGGAAGAAGTGAGAAGCAAAAAGAATGAACTATGTTTCTCGAATAGTATGGTTCACAACAAAAGAGAGCAGTTTTTAAGCACATATTTAAGCACATCATAAAAGTTGGAAAAGGTGAATCATGAAAAATGGATAACAATGGAACAACTTATGAAAATGAAAACCAAAATAAAAAAACAACAAAATTGAAGCAAGAATGAGCTTGTATAGATGCTAAGACCCACCAAGTAAAGTCATTAGATTTTAAAACTAAACCTAGCTCCCATTCAAAGCAAGAAACTCATAAACTACTCAACAAATACAAAAGTAAATATTAAAAAAAAAATCATACAACAGAACATTGATAAGTAAACACTTTTGAACTTGCATACCACTTAATTCCGTCAATAGTAGCTATTGCAATATCCAAGTTATCAGCTTTAACAAAAGATAGCAGTTTTTAAGCACATTATAGAAGTTGGAAAAGGTGAATCATGAAAAATGGATAACAATGGAACAACTTATGAAAATGAAAACCAAAATGAAGAACAACAAAATTGAAGCAAGAATGAGCTTGTATAATAGCAATGAACCTGTATTGAAGAGGAGATTGAAAATTCGAAGCCCTACTTGACCAAATCGAAGAATTGAAGAATGGGTATTGAAGAGGAGATCGAAAATTCAAAACCCTAATAGCAAAGAAGAGAATGGAAGAAGAAGAAGAAGAAGAGAAACACACCTCTGATGAGAAACGGCGACATGTTTGAGTTTCTTCATTTCCTTCAAAAGCTTCTTCAGATCTTACCTTCCTTCAAGAGCTTCTTCAGTTCCTGAAAAAAAAACCAAACTGGTGGACTTCAGATCTGAAGTAGAAGAAGAGAGGTTTGGGTAGAGGAAGAGAGGTTTCGTCCTTCTTCTTCTCTGCTTGGTGGGAGGGGTTTGGGTAGAGGAAGAAAGGGGAAAGGAGAGGGAGAGGAAAGCATCGGGTTTTTTTTTTCCACTTAACTTCTGCCAAGGACATAAAAATGCCAAGTAGGACAAACTCTCACATAATACTATTTATGAACAGTGAAAAGCCTATCTGAAATGTAAGATAGATTTTGGCATTGAATTGAAAGTAATTTACATGCTATTATAGGAGTGGGCAAAGGTCGGTCTAGTTTGAGGTCCAAACCGTTTTCAAGCTGTTGTCCCAAATCTAAAACCGAAACCGATTTTTAAATTTGTAAAATGAGGAAATCTGTTGGGCCAAAATTTCGAACTCAACATTTTTAGCTCATTTTTACAGACCCATTTTTAGCCTAAATTGAAAACTTACAATGAAATGTTTTTAGCCCATTTTTTTACTGGTCCACTTGTAAAGCTTAAAATCACCATAGCCACCTTGAGCATTTTTATCCCATTTTTTACAAGCTCATTTTTAGCTCAAATTGAAAACTGTCATCGATATAGTCTGCTCAGTATACAAATTGACAATGAAACTCAACATACAATGAAATATAGTCTGCTTGTCAGTATATTGGCTGATTTATTGGCTTATCCTATTGTCAGTAAATTTATTATATACTTGTGCTTCATTCTGTTTGTTAGTTTTCAGTAAACTGGCTGATTTGTAAAACTGGCTGACAAGCACAAGTATACATGTTTGACACGTACAAACACAAGTATACTTGAAAAAACACTAGTATATTTGTAAAATCACCTTGAAGTATAACTGCTTGAACATGAAATCACCTAATAACCAAATCTGTGAACCTTAAAACTGAAAGTTTGAAAGTAAATAATACAGACCCAAATAGAAATCTTAACAACTTCAACTTAAACCATAAATTCATTATTCAACAACTCAACAATCCAACAACTAGCAATTCATTATTCAGAAATAGAAATCTGTGCAATCCCAGAATCTAGTTCATAGAAACACAAACCAAATCGGAATTAGAAATGTGTAAAGTCCAAAAATGAGAAATAATAATAAACAAGTAAGATTACAGTTGCAACTACCCGCTTCAAGTTTCTCGAGCTCACAATACAAATCGAGCTCAGTCTTGGTTGGCTCTTTATATAGGAAACAAACGCTATTACCCCTTAGTCAGTCACTGCAACATACTAGACACTAAATCATCTTGGGAGTTAAGCTGGTCTTAAAATGATCAATGAACCTTTTTCCTAAGCTGAAAGCACTATCAGATGCAATATATAAGAGGCATGAACAATAAATACATCTCTTGCAAGCTGAGATAAAATAAGATATCTAGGTGCACTCTCCTTCCACCAGCCAAGAAGATTGAAGTTGTTATTTGAAGGGTCTTCAGCTGGTTCTAGCAAATTTGTGCACCTCAGTTTTAATGTCCACAACATCCTGTTTTTGCCTAAGCTTCATGAACTCATAAATGTTTTTAGCATGAATGTCTTCACCAACATCAACAAGTGCATTCTCTTATCTTAGCATGGTGGCAGAAGTTTGGGCAGCCTCTGGATCAGCATCAGAATACTCATAAAAGAGCTACAAAAACATGGTCTCGATCTCTTCAACCATCACTCCGACTATGTCTTGTCTTGCTGCAACTTGGGGAAAAAGTATTGCAGATACAACTTGTACGTAGGATCCATGACTACAACAATCACAATGATTTTGTTCAAGTCCTCCAGCCTTCTCCAATACTTGTCAAACTTCTTTTCCATTGATGTCCCAATGCTAACCAATAGTCATCACTACTGATGCATTTCTCTATCTCTCATACAATTGTGCACATCCAAAGAAGATGTTGGTTTGCTATCACAACCTTGGTATTGCTGAACTGCAGTGTTACATCATTGAAAATCTTCAAAAACTTCACAAGTCTTGTTGCCTTGTCCCAATCAACTGAATTTGGAAGACCATCCATTTTTTTCCACCCACCCTTTCTGAGAAATAGCTTTCCAGATGCGTATCCTCATTCTCCGACCTCATAAAAGCCTTCTTAAACTTCACAACTATATCTAACATGAAATAAGTGGAGTTCCACCTTGTGCAGAAATTCAAAGTAACAATCCCACCCCTTGTACTCTATTTTTTCCTGAGCAACACACTTCCTAAACTTCTCTAATCTTGCAGGAGAGGATCTGATGTACTTCACACAATTCCTAATAACATCTATCGAGGCGTCCAACTCCTCCATGTCATCCTTAACAATTAAGTTAAGGATATGGCAACAACACCTCATGTTAAAAAACATCCCATTCTGCACTAGTTCCTTTTAATTTCCTATTTCCCCCCTCATATAATCAAGTGCAATTTGATTCGTGCTAGCATTATCAACCACAACAGTAAAAACCTTCTCTATTCCCCCATCTTATCAAGCATGACTTTGCAAGCTTTCCAATGGTCTTGCTCATATGATTAGGAATTACAACAAAGTTTAAGATTCTTTTATGTAAAATCCAATTGTCATCAATAAAGTGTGTTGTTAGGACCATGCAATTGACATTCTGGATTGAATTCTAGGTGTCAGTTGTCAATGACACTATCTAAGAATAGGTACTGAATGTTTTTTTTTATTCTAGTTTTCTCACATTGAAAAAGATCTCAGATATCTCTCACTAGAGTCCTATGGGAACTGAGCTTGAATAGAGGCTGAGTTACCCTCATAAAATCTATAAAATCTCGACCCTCAACATGATTAAAGGGAAGATCATATCTAATTATCATCCTAGCACAAACAAGCTTAGAAATCTTTTCTTTTTTTTTCGCCAAATAAGAAGATGTTTATTAAAGATAGGAAAGTAAACAAAACACAAAGGGATCATTCCTATATCAAGGAATGCCAAGACACCATAAAGGTGTCAAAAATCGAATCCCTAAACAAATTACAAGCCGAACCCATCCTCCACAACAATTTCCTAGTGCTATGATCTGTTGAGCCATTCAAAAACCCTCATATTTATCTCTTTCCACACACACCACATGAGTATGTGAGGAACCTTATGCCATAACCACTCCGCCCGTCGGGAATGATTAGCTTGGGACCACCAACTTAGCCAATCTAATATGGAACCTTGAAACATCAAACTCAAGCCATATTCTGAGAAGAAATTGCTTCAAATGGCTTTGGAGAATCTGCAGTGAAGCAACAAATGATCCAGCGGCTCGTCAAACTCATTATAAAGCACACAAAGACTTCCTGTGTGGATTCATATTTTCCTTAACCTATCTTTAGTCAAGATTCTCTCATGCAATATTGACCAACTAAAGAAATTTATCCGAGGAAAAAGATTTTCACCAAAACCAGATTCTTGTGAGAGGAAATGAAGGGGTTGGAATGAGTCTCATAATGAGAGGCAACCAACATATCAGAAAATTCTTTCACCAAGAAGCCCGCACCTTTACCCTTCCATACCAAATTATCTGGTCCCTCTAAGAGCATCTGTTTATCTAACAAATGCATTAAATTGGTGACCTCCTCTAGCTCCCCAGTATTTAAGAGTCTTCGAAAGGAAAGATCCCAATAATTTTCATTAAACAAAAAATTGCTCACACTCTCATGTTGTTTGGCGTTAATGATAAACAACATTGAAAACAAATCCTTTAGAGGTTGGTTACTATAACCAAAATCATGCCAGAAAGATATGAGATCCCCATTGCCACATTGAAGAGATGTGTGGGGGTAGAAACCACTTGGGTACCAAGAAATGGACTTCCACAAAGAACATCCATAGGGAGTATACTTAGTTATCTTATCCCAATCCCAATCCCATCTATTGCGCCCATATTTATCAATGATGAGAGATTTCCATAAATTTTCATCTTCTTCTGCAAATCGCCAAAGCCACTTGGAAAGTAATGCAAAATTGAATATGAGTACTTGGCGAATGCCCAAACCATCTCGAGATTTGGGACAACAAATTTTCTCCCAGCCCACTAAATGGATATTTCTAGAGTTTTGAGTGAAAACCCAAAGGAAGTCGCGCATGATCTGTTTCATCTTAGCTGCTATGGAAGAGAGAACCTTGATAAGAGACAGAATGAACAGCGGGATAGAAACTAATGTGAATTGGAAAAGAGCTAATCTGCCTGCTTTAGAGAGAAATTTGCGTTTCCAAAACGATAGTTTCGATTCCATCATTTCGATCGTCTCATCCTATACAATTTTACTTTTAAAACTAGCTCCCAAAGGCATGCCCAAATACTTAACTGGAAGCTGGCCCGCTGAACAACCAAATAAATCCGCCAACAGCTGCAGACGAGGGACTTCTCCAATAGACAACACCACTGATTTGTGAAAGTTGATTTTCAGACCTGAAATAACTTTGAACCAAAGCATAATTCTTTAAAGAGCAAGAACCTGAGTAGTATAGGCATCACAAAAGAGGATAGTATCATTCGCATACTGAAGAATAAAAACATGAGGACTACTCTCTGCGATAGAAAACCCTCTCACTAGGCCAACATCAACCGCTTTAAGAATCATTTAGGTTAGACCTTCTGCTGCTAAAGTAAAGAGAAGAGGAGACAGAGGATCGCCTTGACGCAAACCTTTAGAGCTATTGAAAAACCCGTGCAGCTGACCATTAATCTTCAGAAAAAAAATTAGTTGTAGATTTGCAAGTGTGAAGCCAATGAATCCATTTGGAGTCAAACCCCATGTGAGCCATTACCAAATCCAAGTATCTCCAAGAGATATCGTCAAAGGCTTTAGAAAAATCTAATTTGATAACGAGCCCTGAAACACCTTGTTTTTTCCTGGAAACAATAATTTCATTGGCAATCAAAAGGATATCAACCACATGTCTTCCACTGACTGCTGCACTTTGAAAAGGAGACATGACTGAATGAAAAAAAATTTCAATCTATTAGCCAACACCTTGGCAATGATGTTATAGGCCCTATTCAAAATACTAATAGGCTGAAATCCTTGATTGTCCGCATTCCCGCACATTTAAGAATAAGCTAGATGATAGTGATGTTTAACCGCCAATCAGAAAATTTCTAGAGATAAAATCTTCAATAACTTTCAGAAAATCAAATTTGATTACCTCCCACATTTTCAAATAGAACACCATTGAGAAACCATCAAGACCTGGAGAAACTTCAACTTTGAGCTCTTCCATTGCCGCTCTAATTTCCATCTCTGAAAAATTCTCTACTAAGGAGGTAGCCACAGACTGGGAGATAGACTTAAAGATAATTTTCGAGAAGAAAGGTCGCCACTCATCATTTTCATAGAACAATTCCTTGAAACGAGAGATCATGAGTTCTCTGATGCTGACTTCATCCACTACCAACTCCTGACCCATATTAAGAGCTTCAATAAAGTTAAACAGTCTACGACTGTTAGCCAAGTTATGAAAGAATTTGGAATCCTGATTCATATGACAAACCCAGTTGACCGCAGATCTGATCTTCCAAAACTCCTCATCTCTTTTGGTTAATGTTGCCCACTCCTGATGCAGCTGCACTCTACAAGACATCTCCTCGGCAGTCAGGGTCTCAGATATCTTCCTCTGCATCAATGTTAACAATTAAAACATAAATATTTTGAATACATAAATTAATCTTACCCCAAACTTTAGTCCACAAACTTTTAAGGTTGTATCTGAGTGCCTTAAGCTTCCACCATAAGCAGTAGCCATGGTGGCCAGAGACTACTGAGTTGTTCCACCATGATTTCATCTCCTCTGCTAAGGCTGGGTGATCAAACCAACTGTTATCAAAGAAAAATAGTTGAGTGCAGCCACCGATAGACAAGTTCGCAAGCAAAACCGCGTGATGGTCTGAACCTGCTACACCCTTGAGTCATTCAACTTAATCACCAAATTTGTCAATCCAATCCACCGAAGCCAGAAATCGATCAAGCCGACAAATGATAGGGCGATCTCTTTGATTTGACCATGTGAACTTTCCCCCATTTAGACTGAAATCAATGAGTTCCACCTCATTAATAAACTGATTGAATTTCTGCATGCTCATGGACCTCCTTCTGCAACCTTTTTTTTTTCATTCATATGACGGACAACATTGAAGTCTCTTGCTAACATCCATGGCGATTGCACCCAACCAGCAATGTCATATAGTTCTTCCCAGAAATGTTCTCTTAGCAAAGGATCACACGGACCATATATGTTAGTCCCTGACAAAAAAGAGTTGTCCGAGATCATTTGAAACTGAATAGAAAGAGGAAAAAACCCCTTTAAACACTTCCATCATCTGCAAAAGATCAACATCCTAGATAGCTAAAAGGCCTCATGAGCTATCAATGGATTCCATCATAGCCCAATCAAAAGAGCTATCACCCCACAATATTTTGATAAATTCTCTAGAGCATTTCTCCAATTTCGATTCCTGATTGAAAACAAGGTCTGGACAATTTTCTGAAATTAATCTACAACAATCCCTTTGCCTCTCAGTATTCCCGAGTCCCCTACAGTTCCACGAAAGAATTTTGAGGTTCATGAAGGACCTTTGACCCCGAGGTTGCTGCACTTGTCAATTGCTTTGTCAGATACCGAACCCTGTGCTGCAGCTTGAACCATACCTAAAGCCCTTTCTTCATCCTGACTGAGATCCACTCCCACTGCCAAGCCAATTTCTTTGAAAGCTGAACGATTTGATGCATCTTCTTAAGCCGAATGACAGTCAAAGACAGAGAGCTCCACGCTATCATTGACTTTAGAAAAAACCTCTAAAGACTGCCCAGACATTTGTACACCAAAGAAAACAAAACCAAAATTTTCCGTCCAAGGGACCTCGAAGCCTAGGGGGCACCTACATAGTCTGGTGTAGATGAGCAACTCTCCAAATGAGGGACACATAGTTTTGTGGACAAACCATGGACTCCAACACATTGTTTTGCTGGTGGCTCGAAACCTGGCGGGTAAGTGAGAGATACCGAACACTCCTAAGTCTGGTTGGAAGACTATTTCCTTATCAGCCCAACAGGGGCGCTACAACTCTTAAGTTTTACTCGCCTTGCTTTGTTGGTTCAGCCCAATTTGGTGGATCTCTGTTTGAGCATGAACCTGGATCTGGTTGGAAAAACTGAAAAATTAGCCCATTCAGCGGCTCTATCACGCTGGGCTTTTCTAGCCAACTTGCGATCCCTGCTGGCTTGCATAGACATCTTGGTTAATAAGGGGTCCAAGTTGAAGACATCTTCTTCCACAGCTTCCAAGACCTTCCAATAATTGCCAGAAGTCTGTTGATCATTAGACTTGGCCAAATTATACTTCAAATAGGATGAGGGCCCCTGGCAAGGCAAAAGCCCAACAATACCCTTGCCTTTATCCCGTTGAGATGGGCGAGCTGACATGGATCGACGGGTTACCTACTGAGCCGAAAAGAGAAGTGGGATAATGGGAAAGTGCTGGGTATTGCTGGAAAAACTATTCACTCGGTGTCGAAAACCTAGGAGACGACTCATGTTCCTCGCATAAGGTCACGTGTGGAGAGCTGGCGAGGACCAAGAAAACTGTGTGTCCAAATGGAATAGCAACAAGTGTCCATTGAATAACCGAATCAGGCAACTGTATCACCGATCTCGCACCATTCTCTCTAGCAATAGGATCTGCACGAAGATGATTTGCCCATACTCGAGACAAGAAATCAATGGGGGAATCCCGGTGGATAGAGGTTGTTGCAAAAGGGCCCTTACTGGCAGCAGAAGTAGGGCCAACACTTGAAAGATCGGTGGTCACTACCTCGACAAAAGTTTTGTTGCACGAGGGTGGGACAACACTAGGCCCTGACAAAGGTGAACCCCCATCTCTTCTAACTTGCTGCTTAGGATGAGGCTGAGGCACCTGCTTTAAAACCATCTCCTTCAGAGCCTGGGCAAGTTGTTTCCAGCCCTTCCCTTTCACATCAGTTGGCATCCTTAGAGTTTTAGACACTGAACTCCAACCCACCATAATAGAAAGAAAGATTCCTCCTATATTGGCTTCTTTCACTACCATAACCTATCTATTGTTGATCTTCCAACTGGCTGAAAAGGCGTTAGAGCTTGATTCCACAGCTTTCTTAAGCTGAAAACCAATCCATTATCCTATCTGCAATTCAACAAAAAACTTTGATTCTAACCCTTGAGCTCGATTCAAACAACAACAAACCTCTTCTTGACCTTCGGATCCCAAATTCTTTCCCATCAATTTTCAACAAACGATTTTCAACAAACGAAGATTTTCATCTTTGAACTCCATCCCTCACAGGATTAAGCACAATTGCACAAACATACAAGCATCTTAGCAATAAATAAGGTAAAAAAAAACTGAATGATATTACCCCTTGCCGAAAACGCCGGTCCGTTGAGAAAGCCCTCACCACTGTGAGATTGCAAAACTCCAATTGTAATGAGGAAACTTTTATCCCACTGAGATCATAACCCTCGCTTAGATCAGAACCTTCCCTTGTTCAAAATTCATCATCATCACTGAAGATCAGAACCCTCGTTGAAGATTAGAACCCTCGCTTAGATCAGGACCCTCCCTCGCTCATATCAGAACCCTCACAACATTATCCCACTGAGATAAGAACCCCTCGCTCAGATCGGAACCCTTGCTAAAGAGAACCACCCTTGCTGAAAAGAATCCTTGCTGAAGAAAACCCTCGCTGAAGAGAAACCCCTCCATGAAGAGATCGCTGAAGAGAACCTTTCTTTGCTGAAATCTCAACATCATAACTAATAGACCTCATATTACCACCATTTTCAGCTAAATCAAAAGTAAGAAACTTTTATTTCTTTACTCGGAATGTGGAGGGGACATTTCTTTCATTGATAGAGCATGCGAGTCCTCATGTTTGAAGTCCCATTAGACTTGGAATGCACGTTGTAGATTTGGGGGCAGTAGTTGCACTTGGCTTGGGGCTTGTTCCTTTTAGAACCATATGGGTTGGTGAGCTTGGTGAAGTGATCCCACGCTGCACTCTTGTTTTTCATTTTGGATGCAGAATGATCAGGAAGAACTTTAGTAGGCTAGATTGATGGATTGACTACTAAACCAGATGTTGCAGGGGTAGTTGCTGGTGTGGTTCCACTGGTTCCTATGCTACAATCAATGATTTGAGTCGGTGTTAGTCTCGCCTTCCATAATCTGCACAATGAAATGTACATAATTAGTGGTATTTTTTTGATATCTTCTTGATTACATTCATTTTGTTTATCAACAAACTACCCGACATGAATTATTTCAAGCACAATCAATCTGAAAATAAAAATCAGATTCATCATAAAAAAAAAAATGCAGATGCTTATCTAGATTAACAAAGAAATTGAATGGCGAAATCTGGTTACCATATTGAATTTTATATGGGTGTTTTGTAGTACATGGTGCTTTTTATCATTCTATGATTACTTCAATAACATTCCCTAGTTCTGAAATTTTAACTCATAAGCTACTTCACCTTAGGTTGGAAAAAACCCAAATCGGCTAAGCTTTTGTGGAGTGAATAGTTTTCAGAAAACATATATAGCCCTAATTATGAAGCCATTTATTATTAACTGTACAAGTGATCCTGTAGACATGGGCAGCAGCAGGTGAAATCCCTCAAATAGGAAAAAGAAGTAACCATATAAGTAAAAACTCATAAATATATGTTAATTAAAAAAGATTGCTAATAGATATACTAGATTCTCATATTAGGGTTTATCAGCAAAGCCATGTGATTTATTATTAAGAATATAATAGATTATCTTACAGAATTTATTAGAAGAGGAATACACGAATTTGTCCAGAGAGTCAGGTCAGGCTCAATACCTTCCATCATCCTAGAGATGTTTGATGTTCATAATGCCTCAATTGAACACAATCACACGGACAGAGAGCCTCCTGTGCTGTCCGCTATGGGCATGACTCTCTAGACTTTTTGGAAATACACAGAAAAAATAAAATAAAGATGCCTACCTGAGAATTCTGTTTTTAAATTGATGTACATTGACAAACATATACATTTCCGGAGAAAATAAATAAATAATTGAGGGGATTAGCCCAATCAAGCCACAACCCGCCCATATGAAGTTGGGCCCTGTAAACTCAACCGATGGGCTTTGTGGCCTGACCAGTTTTTGCTTTAAACTATACCGATGGGCTTCCGGCAAACAAAAATGGGAGCTTGAAATATTTAATAACAAACAACACTAAACGAATACCCCCAACCCTCCCCATTATATTCTCTTATCTGTTTTGGATGCTATGTGATTAAAGAGCTCAAGGAACTATGGGGTAAGGAATGTGATTTCGGTTTTCGGGTTAATTTCGGTTTCTTGATTTTAATAAATATTTTGTTTTGTGTAGAAAAAAGGAAAAATTTTTGGTTGTGATTTCGAATCTAACAATATAAATTATGCATTTTAAACTATTAAATAGTAAAAAAAAAAAAAAAATCTCACATGACTCGTAATGTGATGCAGACTACATATTACATTAGAATCACATACATAACAAACTTTTGATACTAAAATAACATTATAGCATGTTTATATATACAAAGATTAAAACATATATATAAGAAATGTAGTTGGGGCTTCACCATCACTTGACTTACTGAACACACTCAAACTGATACTAAGAAAATAAGAAAGTGCTTAAAATTATATGGACAGCTTAGGCAGGATAGATTATATCAAATGAAATCTTACGGCTTCTTCCTTTACAAGGGCGGAAAAAAACATGCACATTTTGGCTTGGAGTTGCAGGGAGTGACTCCGTAGGATTCACCAATGCTGTTGTTTAAACATCTTCTTCGACAATAATAAACAAATACAAATTTGGCACAATGATTGGTAGGGTTTTCTGGGTACTTTTCCAAACAAAATAAATAAATAATTGAGTGAGTTAGCCCAACCCAATCCACAACCCGCCTATATAAAGTTGGGCCCTGTAACTCAACCCATGGGCTTTTTGGGCTGACCAATCTAAAACCAACAATACAAGGCAATTACAAGTTTACAACTTCAGGTGAGCCAATCAATATTTTGATAAGGTTTGGTTTTCTGCAAAATTTTGGTGCGTTAGGCAGGTGCGATATTGATCCCAACTTAAATACAAAGGCCTCGTTGCTAATAGAAAATAGATCATCTTTTTATAAACCTTAGTGACAACTCCTTGATGTGGGACTATTCAAGCAAACACATTCCCAACAGTCTTTTTATAAACCTTAGTGATTATTACTTAGCATTTCTCAGAGATGTTTGTGATTAAATTTCATTTTATTTTCAATAAATTGGCAATTTTTAGATACTAGTTGTGTCTTACCACAAGAGGTGCTTTCGGATACTGTATTTGAAGCGGTTGTTAGAATCCCTTATGATATGCAACTAAAACAAGTTCTTTCAAATGGTAAAAAGAGGCATTTGAAGGCGGATCTTATTTTACTTGAACACATTAAGTTTTGTCAAAGAAGTTCCATGATCAACCCAGCTACCTCAAGAATTTTAGAAACAAATTTGCCTTGTTTGAAATAATCCATGTATATAGAAACCATAAAAATCAACTAATCACTTTGCTAGTTTAGAGCATCTTCAATGGTAAAAGTTAAAATGGGGGATCAACCATTTTATTTTAAGCAAGAGCTAAATTTAGGGGTCACATATTTCTTCATCACTTCAACCACATTCATTTATTATTATTATTATTATTATTTAACCTTTTTATCATTATTTAAATATATCTTCCACTTTTCACTCCCTATTCCTATTGTTTTGATTTTGGTTTTGTTTTTAATTTGAAAATTAAAGAATTGAAATATTTTAATGTTATTTCAGATTTAGGAGATTGTATGATTAACCCTACATTTAGGGGGAAGTTGAAAGTGAAGTTAAAATAGTGAATGCTTTAGGAGGCCATTGGAGCATACATTTTCTCACATGAGAACCCTAAAATAGTTTTTTGGAATCCATTAGAGATGCTCTTAGGACCAAGTCAGGATTTCTTTGTAATAATCCATAGCTCCATGACAGAAAATTAATTTTAAAATTATGTTTGAAAATGACAATAAAAAGTTGTTAAAAGATTGTCCAGAAAAACCACGGGCGCTTAGAGAAAATATTATCATCAAATTATACTTTGAAAAGTTCTTAACAAGATCTTAATCTGTTTGATTGCACGGAAAATAGATATGAAAATTGAAATCGTTTCCGTGAATTTGATTCTGAGACATCCCTCTTGGACTTAGATTCTCATTAGTAGTGGAAAAACAATATTATGAAGAATTAATTTCCTCTAAGTAAATAGACAACTAACTAACAAAAATCTACATAACAAGAAAAATATATTTCATTTTGTAAACCAAACATACCCTTAGATGCAAATAAACCATGCTCAATCTTGCTCCATACAACAATCAATATAAAAAAAATATCATTTATAGATAAAAATCAATTCAATTTCCATGAATGTGTCTCCTAACACAATTTTATTTATAAATAAAATCAATTCAATTCCATGAACTAAGAAGGGTAAAGAAAAATATTTGAAGAATTGTATTATTGTTGTACTCTTACAAAAGACCCTATATGGGTTTATATAACCTAAACTAAAAATACATTTAAAAAATAAACCTAGAATAGAAGAATATTCTGACAAATATTACGCTACGATATTCTGGTTGTGACTTTATTTCCTTCATTCTATAAGAAATTGTTGTTTATTTCTTTCATTCTCTAACATGATTGTTGTTTATTTTCTTTATTCTCTAACAAATCACTATATTTAATTGGTCGAATAGACATGAGTAGGCAACTTGAGCGTTGCATGGGAATGTAGAGCTTTAGCTAGGAAGAGATCGGAAGATGACTCAGTGAGATCTACGTTTGCCTCACCTAGTAAAGCACTCCAATTGAAACCTTGAAGCAACCTAGATAGTAACATCACAGTCATAGCCGAGCCCAGTGGAGCTCCCATGCAATCGGTGGCGGACCCAGGATTTTAGTCAACGGAGGGCGAAATGGCAAGCAAAAAAATAAAAATCTCTACCCGAGTTAGTAAAATAAGAAAAATACATTGCATATGTCAAATTGAATTAAGTGTAATCTAATTTTAAATCGAAATAAGGTCACAATATCAATAACCTTAGCAAGGGGCAAATGAGCGTAATAACTAGAATATATATAACTAAAATCACAAAATAATTGGGATAAATATCTAATTGAAGCTAAAAAAAATCGAAAATTTACGAACATAATAAGATCCTAATACAATTTCAACAAAAAACAACAAAAGTAGGACTTAGAATTTGAGAAGCCACCACCCTCCTCATATTCTTCCATTGATCACCCCATGGAGTCACTGCAATCAACAAAAACACACGGCTAGAGTATTCTGTCCCCATTATATAATAGGCCTAGACGCAAAAGTAGCATCTTGTTTTTTCAAGAACTCTCGTGTTATCTCAGGACTTGTCACCGAAATGACATGTACATTGCCTAGTTTGATACATGCAATATCTGTTTTCAATTCCTTCACAAGCTTCTCAATCCATCGAAAAGTTGGCCTATTCATTAGCAAATTTGGGATGTTTCCCATGAGTGGCCATAAAGTTGGTCCCGGAGGTAGTTCACCATGTTTCTTTTGTCCAACATTGGATTGAAATTGAACAAAAAGTATCCAAATGGTAGCTAGTAGTAGCACGAGTACACTGGCAAGGTTGGTAGAGCCAAAGAGAACGTCGATGAGACTGATGGCATTCAAGTTGGAGGCTAGGGAACCAGGTTTTGTAACCATTTTTTATAACCAGGATGATGTGACATTGTTAGTGAAAAATTTTACAACCTCAAGATACACATAAATACTTTGGGAATTTCATCATTATTTCAAGATCATGCCACATTACCATGGTTACAAAACCTGATTACAAAAACATGGTTTCCTAGCATTTTCGATTTCTTTTCTTATTATGTCGAGGTTTTTTTTTTTTTTCAATGATTGACGACAGAATATTTCCAACTAAGACTCAATTGATCATAAATTTCTGGCATTTGTAATGATGAGATTTAAACAATAATTTATAGACAAATTTTAGTAGACAAACTAATTAATAATTAATAATTATAACAAGAAAACATTTAAAACAACTTCCGTTTGAGGAAAATAATTATAGGACTCATTGCGTGAGGTTTAAGGGAAGAAGAAAAAAATCACTTAATTAAGCTAAACAACCCAATCAAATAAACTTAATCCAACATCTGTAATCTATGGGCCTTGAGCCCGAGCCCAATTAAAATCGGATTACCAGCTAAAACCAGTCCAAGTCCACGTTTAATACTATAAAATAGAGAACTGTTAAATGTTTTTTGGATTAAAATTAAACATCTTCCACAATAATTGAATATCGTGAAATTTATAGGTCAATTTTGACGTATGTTTACCCAATAATATGCAATTTTATAAAAGTGACTTGTCGCAGGGCTTATTTATACCTCAATTCTAGGCAGCCAGACTTTATAGCCACTTTTTAGTCAGGTTGTGGGCTTTTTACACTTCTACCCATTTTATAGATAATGTTTGTGGTTGTACTCTAAAGAGAATTGGTAAAAATGTAAAAACACTCAAACCTGACAATAAAATGACTCAAGCTGAAATCGAGAATCCATTGTCTACCTATATGTATATAGATCGGTGGGCTAAACTTTCAAGTTAAATGTAGCTCGTCTAAGTCGCGTAACTTTCAGATGGTGTCCTATCTACATCCTATAATTTTTAAGTTGTAATTAACGTTCATCGGTCCATTGTTTGCTATTTGGTCAACTTTAGCATCATGTTACACAACATAATCATCATACCCAGAGATTTCGTGCCTCTTTTTTGTGTTTCTTTTGGGTTTTTTGACACTTTTACTTCTTTTGTAGATGGTGTTTCTGGTTGTGTTCATAGAATCAATTTTTCTACAATTTATGAAGGTTGCTAACTGTCAAGCCTAATTTTTTTTTGGTTAAATGCTAATTTGCACGCCAATGCAAGGTAACCTATCCAAATGTTGTATAATAAGTGTCGAGCATTTCAAGTTGTTCTGGTTGCTAACCCTAATCTAAGCCGAACCCTAAGTTTCAATCAGGTTTGATTTTCTTAACCCATCGACTGTGCAACTTCAAGTTGTATACTATATCAAAGACCAAATTTTCTGTCACACTCAGGATTCTTTTCAAGTTAGCCTGTCAAATCGTGTGAGACTTTTTATGTAATATGTAGGAGTTTAAAATACTTAGATTTGTATTGATAATTTCAAATTTTCAATTCAATTTCCGTGAATGCACAGGCAACCGTGGGGTTGAACAACATGCATGATTTGGCCGGGAAGAGATTGTGAGACAACTCAATGAGATCGATGCTTGCATCACCCGATACTTTAAGTGGGCATTTTAAATTTTGCTTTTAATAAATTGTGAATATCAAACTTCATAATCAATCACTCACGAGTGAGGATGTACAAACACATTTTACATATGAGATTATGTCATTTCATTTTCACATAAACCTCCCCTCACACGACATCTATGGGCCTTAGGCCTAAGTGGGAACTAAACATGGGCCAAGCCCATATAATACAATAAAATTAATTACCGTGACATTTTGAATTTAAGAATATAAATTTAGCATTTTAAACTCTTAAATACTACATAAAAAGTTTCACAAGACGTATCATTTTAAGAATCATTAATATAACAAAGTTTTGATACTAAATAATATTATATTAGGTTAAAATATACGAAAACTAAAATATTTCAAATTTCAAAAAAAGATTTCAGTAACTCAAAAATAGAAAATATTTCGTGAAGAGAAATCACATTCCTTGCATGTCACGTAGATCCATGGGCTAAATTTTTTGTATGTTTAGCCTACAATTTTTGTAGGCTATTTGTAGTTGAACGAAGTAATTCAGGTTTGCGGTCCATCGTCAACTATGATCCAAATAGAAACTTCAATGTCTCATAATATGCATAACATTTGTCTAAGTAGGATAAACTAAAACCTAATCAACCAACACTATTTCTTACAACCTCTGCTGCGCATATTAAAGATGCAGGCATGCATTTCGAGGGGGATGAACGGTCACACCCTCCCCTCACCCTCCCCTCACTGGTTTACTCGCCATTTAGAATTTCTGGTAATTTAATAAGACCGGTACTAATTAGGGTCAATTAAACACCAAATGAGACAAGTAGTACAGCAAGCTAATATATAATTAGACCGGCCGAGATAACACGCTTGAAGGAACATCTGTTCCACAACAACATCCATACAAATCAAACAAAACTATCTTTCTCTCATCCATAACTTCATAAACTCCGACTTTGTTCTGAGTTGTCTTCTTTGGTATGACATGTTATTCAACTCTTCTGGATGTTTATTGGACCCTATTATTATGATTCCCATCTGTCATAGAGACTAACAACACTCTCAAACAAAGCAAAACACCATTGCTATTGACAACAATGGGAGAATTAGCTACACTAGCTAAAGCAAGGCAAGAGCTTGAAGATCTCTACCTAGGAGTCCCAGATGAATCAGTGAATCTCAGTTTTGAAGACCTTGCTAAGTTGAAGAACCAACATGGTGTGGGAGAGAGTAAGAAACCCAACATCATAGAACCAATTCCAGAAATTGTTCTCAAGGATGGATTGGGTCTAGGAAAATCACCAAGCCTTGACTTCAATAGGGGGTTGCATGCAGTGAGACCCCATCATCAACGCCAAGTTGAAGATGATAGGATGCATGTATCACGAAATCAGTACCACCATCACCATGTGCAGGAGGGGAGGACACACAAATCTAGAAGCCGTCACCACCATGATGGAAACCCAAGAAGGGAAGTGGACTTCAGAAATAATCATATGGACATGAGTGTTGCTTCCGATGAAATGAGTGATGTGAGCATGGCAGCTAGGAGTGGTTACCATGACAACATGGCAACTAGGAGTGGCTACCATGACACAGGAGCAAGAAGGAGACCAGGAATCCCACACTCAAATATTTGCACCATCTGCAGTACATACATCTATATTTTTCGACATCTATGCCTAGTAAACATCTAAACTTCATAACTAATACCTAAGCAACCTTTCCCATGAGTTTTCTTTCTAATAATTGTGATGTTTGGCTATCATCATATGAACACAGGTATGTGGCAGAGTCTATTGCAGGAACTGTGTAACTATTGGCATGGGTGAAATGACCGAAGGAAGAAAGTGTGTTGAGTGCTTGGGGAGAAGGTTTAGCCAATGGTAAAAGTAATTAGTCATGGAAATTATTAACATGTAAAAACAGTACATAACTTAGGAATTTCACTTATGCAAATTCTATGTTGAAAATTGCAGGTACATACATAGAGCGGGAGCCGTAGGTTGTTGCACAAGGTACCCAAGCTCGGTGAAGCAGCAAGAGCTCAAATGGGCTGAGAAAGGACCCAGGGGCAGTGGGACGAGGGGATATGGTAGAAGTGGAGTAATGCCTAGATCGAGGAACCCAGTACCATCCACAATGTCAGCAAGAACAAACGGAGGTCCAGTAACTCCCATGACATCGAGATCCAGAAGTCCAGTAACCCCAAGAACTCCAATGCACGATAGCAGTGCTCACTCTTTTGTCACGAGCTTACAGTACTCTCCTTTTACCCCAGGTCACCATCCCGTTCCTTTCTAGCTAAACCTACAAAAGAGGACTGATATTGCACAAACATCTTCATTTCAATTTGTATTACACAAAATTCAAGTTCATGATCTGGAGCCATGCTTGCTATAGCTTCAACTTAGGTGTGGTATTTTATCATTCTATGCTAATGTAGTTATGTAGTAATTATTATGTTCTTTCTTCTTTTGCTTTTATTTTTTGGCCCTTGAAGAGGTAAAAAGAAACTGTGTCTAGGGGATGTGCTGCGAGTTTAAAGAAAATAAATACAACTATATTTTGCTAATCACCTCTTATGCTACGAATTAGGCAATACATTAGTCATTGTTTACGGGAAGATTATAAGAATTGGATGACTGCAGACTTGGTTAATGTCTGACATTTCTTCAAGATTCACTTCTTTTGTTCATTTCTTCCTATCTTTTTTTAGGTGTCCTGTGTGTTAATTTCATCGATATTCACTTGAACACATTATACCAAGTGACTAGCCCTAACTTATAAACCAATAATAGATCAATTTTGAACTTCAGGTTTGCTTGCAAATTGGATCCAAAGTCTCCCAGTTGCTTGTTAAGAAAGAAATTTTACTTTTGATTGTTTTTTAGTTAATCAAAATTCAAACCTCAATAAAATCAAATATAAAAAAGTTGTTCAGAGGCCGAAACCAAGAGCAAACAATCAAACTCAATTAGTTTAAATCAGTCATGCTCGCCTCAATGTAAATGGAGCACAGAGCTTTCATGGACAATTTCAGCAACTTTGTCAGTCTTCTTTAAATTTTGCCATGAGCCAGAAATTGTCTTCCCAAATAGCTAATGTGAAGAAATGCAAACAGCAATCAATTAAGCATCAAAGAAAAACATAAAAGGAAATGAAAGCTCATCCATCATGCAACAAAAGAAAATACTACAAATGTAAACTCAAAACAATTAAATAGTTGAAAGGCAATGGGTGCTAGCTCAATTGGCAAACTTGTGATAGATGGTGGGAAATGTGCAGTGAAGTGAAGAGAAAGGCAAATAAGACTGAATGAAAGCTAAGTGATGAGTTGTGGGATTGGATCTGAAAATCAAAAGGAATTTATTGACAGGACTATGGTGGGAGAATTTTTAGTAAGGCCCTAATCAGATACCCGCAATGCACTTTGCGAACAGAATATTTTTTGAACAGATTTGTGCGACTTTAGTAAAATGATAATAATTTGCTCATTTCAAAACATTTTCAAGTGATTTAAGTTTTGTTTATTAGAAAACTCAGAGTATTACAACTTTTGTTTTCTGATAAACTTGAGAATCTGTTTCAATCGAGCAAATAAGTTAGCTGAAAGTCAGTAACACTATCCCGTTTTCATTGCGAGACAGATTTGCACGACTTTAGCAAAATGATCATAGTTTGCTCATTTCAAAACATCACTACAAAAAAAATTGACATCAGCAACGGCTAAAACCCGTTGCTAATTGTCCCAAAACCGTAGCTAATAGGAATCAGCGACGGCACAGCAACCGCCACTATCCCGTAGCTACAATTATCGTCGCTATTTTGAATCAGCGACGGCAAAATAGCCGTGGCTAATTGATTTTTTATAAAAAAAAAAAAAATAACATTATTTTTACATTAGCGACGGCATTTTGCCGTGGCTAATTATTTTTTTTTAAAAAATTTAACATTATTTTTATATTAGCGACGGCATTGTGCCGTGGCTAAATGGTATTTAAAAAAAATACTTTAATGTTAGCGACTACATTTTGCCGTGCCTAATTGATTTTTTTTTTAAATTTAACATTATTTTTATATTAGTGATGGCATTTTGCCGTGGCTGTTTTTTTTAAAATTTAACATTATTTTTTTTATTTTAGCGACGACATTGTGCCGTGGCTAAATGGATTTTAAAAACAAATTTAATATTAGCGACGGCATTTTGCCGTGGCTAAATGGTTTTTAAAAAAATAAAAAAAAATATTTTCGATCTATAGAATATCGGAGATCTCTCCGAGATCTCAGATTTTAGATCTTCGAGATCCGAGATCTCAGTCTCTGAGATCTAAGGTCTCAGATCTCCGAGATCAGAGATCTCAGATTTTTGAGATCAGATATCTCAAATTTCCGAGAGAGAGGCGGCGGAGGAAGGGAGGGGAGAGAGAGGCGGCCGGCATCGGTGTCGAGGAAGTGGCGAACTTCTCCTCTGTGGGTTTCTTCTCTGAAGGTTGAGAGAAAAAAAAATTTGAGAGAAATTTTTTGTTTAAGTTGGTTTGTAGAAAAAATTGAAATTTATATAGAGAAATGTAATTGAAAGGGATTGGTTGTGTTAGTTTCACGCGGATCGATGACGTGGTTTGGTTTAATGTGTTGGATTGAGCTAAATTTTTTGGTGTTATTAACGGTTGAGATGAGATTTCACGCGGATCGATGATATTTTTTTTTAACTATTAGCGACGGCAATTTGCCGTGGCTAATCTTTTTAGTGTTAATATTTTTTTTTAAAACCAATTAGCGACGGTTTCTTGCCGTCGCTAATATAAAAAATGAAAACCGAAAGTGTTTAATTTTTTTTTTAAAACCAATTAGCAATGGTTTTGTTGTCGTCGCTAATATAAAAATAAAAATGAATTAGCCACGGCAATTTGCCGTGGCTAATCTCTTTAGTGTTTAATATTTTTTTTTAAAAACAATTAGCCACAGCAATTGGCCGTAGCTAATCTCTTTAGTGTCTAAATTTTTTTTTTAAAAACCAATTAGCGATGGTTTGTTGTCGTCGCTAATATAAAAAATCAAAAACCAATTAGCCACGGCAATTTTTCGTGGCTAATCTCTTTAGTGTTAATTTAAAAAAAAAAAAACCAATTAGTCTATGATTTTTTGATCTTCTTTTATCTGGTCTTCTTTGATTTTTTGATCTAATCTGATCTGATCTTTTTTTATCTAATCTTCTTAGATATTCTCTGATCTTCTTTGATCTGATCTTTTTTTATCCTCCTTGATCTGATCTTCTTTGATATGATATTCTTTGATCTTATTTGATCTGATCTGATCTTCTTTTATCTCATTTTCTTTGATCTGAACTTTTTTGATCTTCTTTGAACTTATTTGATTTTCTTTGATCTGATCTTTTTTTATCTTATTTAATCGGATATTCTTTGATATTCTCTGATCTTCTTTGATCTGATATGATATTCTTTGATCTTATCTGATTTTATTTGATTTGATCTTCTTTGATCGTATCTTCTTTGAACTTATTTGATCTTCTTTGAACTGATATTCTTTGATCTGATGTTCTTTGATATTATTTGATTTGATCTGATCTTTTTTTATCTGATCTTCTTTGATCCCATCTTCTTTGATCTGATCTTCTTTTATCTGATCTGATCTTATTTGATATTCTTTGAACTTCTTTGATCTGATCTGATATGATATTTTTTGATGAGTTTCCTAACCGGGTTGAAAGGCAATGGGTTATTGGTGATTTTATCCAGTTTATAAATATATAGCTATTTTCTTTATATAATTAAAAAATAAAAGAATTAGCTACGGTACAAAACCGTGGCTACTGAGTTTTATTTATAAAACTCATTAGCCACGACACTTTGCCGTCGCTATGATAAAAATTTTAATATAAAAAAAAGGTTTCATTGGAGGGATTCGAACTCGAGTCGCCTGGGTGAAAGCCAGTTCTCCTAGTGCCGTATTGTTTTCTTATAATTTTAAAAAAAAATCACATTAGCTACGGTATTTGGACTGTGGCTAACAAATTTTTTTTGTAAACATTAGCTACGGCCCTAGTGCCGTCGCTATATTATTTTCTTATAATATTTTTTTTAAAAAAATTGCATTAGCTACAGTATTTGGACCGTGGCTAACAAAAAAAATTTGTAAACACAAGCTACGGCCCTAGTGCCGTCGCTATATTGTTTTCTTATAATTTAAAAAAAAAAAAATCACATTAGCTACGGTATTTGGACCGTGGCTAACAAAAAAAAATTGTAAACATTAGCTACGGCCCTAGTGCCGTCACTATATTGTTTTCTTATAATTTAAAAAAAAATCACATTAGCTACGGTATTTTTACCGTGGCTAACAAAAAAAATTTGTAAACATTAGCAACGGTCCCAGTGTCGTCGCTATATTGTTTTCTTATAAATTAAAAAAAAATCACATTAGCTACGGTATTTTGACCGTGGCTAACAAAAAAAAATTGTAAACATTAGCTATGGCTCCACTGCTGTCGCTAATTCTCGTATTAGCGACAGTTTTAATCCGTCGCAAAACGGTTAGCGATGGTGATTTTAATTTATGTACCGAAACCGTAGTAGAAACTATAGCGACGGTTTTATGCCGTCGCAAAGCGTTTAAATAGCAAAATTTCCGTAGCTAATATTGCTTTTTTTGTAGTGTATTTTCAAGTGATTCAAGTTGTGTTTATTAGATAACTAATAGTACTACAAATTTCATTTTTTGATGAGGTTGAAAATCAGTCTCAATTAAGGGTTTAAATTGATCGAAAGTTATCCTGTTTTGCATTTTTTTTTTTTTTGAGATTGGGTTTCTCTGTTATGTTAAGTTATGCATATTTATTTAGTTTGAGTTTAAGGGTTTTGACTTTGAGGGGATTTTGAGAGTTTTCAAGGGAGATTTGCAAGATATTTGAGGGTGGGGAGAGATTTTGAATGGGGGAGGGAGAAACCATTGTCGATTTAAATGGTGAGGGAAAAAATGGATGATTTTTGTTTATATAGGTGGTGTGAGAAATAAAGTAAGTGGTGTGATAGGGTTGAATGGTGTGAGAGAGAAGAAATGGCGGTGTGGTGTAGTCGCCGCCTTTATATATTTCTTTGATCTTTCTTTCTCTCGAGTGTTTGCACACACTTTGTATTGCCAAACAGAGTTATTAAATCGGCGAATTATAGCCCAATAATCGTTATTCGGGACTAGACCGTTCTGGATTGAGCAAAAATCAATAGGGTTTCGCGGACTCAACTAAATCGGCGAGTCACCACATAATCAGCCGAGTTGACTCGTTGATTTATTGTCTGTATAAATAGGAAAAATAAATACTAACTCTTTTGATTCTTATTTGCAGAGAAGAAGAACTAAAGGAGTGGAACGAAAAAAGAACTGAAGGAAAGGAATGAAAGAAGAAGAAGAACCGAATGAGTTGACACAAACTGATTTCGGAGCTAAATAAAATACCTTGGAACAAGAACACATTGATTTCCTCCTCCTTCCAGGTTAGATCCTTCTTCTTCTTTAAATTTCCTCTTCTTCTTTCAATTTTTTTTTTCTTCTTTCAATAAAGCAAAACAATTTTTACTTTTTTTTTTTTTTTTTTTTTTTATCTCTTCTTCTCTTTTGTTAATTTCGTGCATCAATTCGGTGAATGTATGCATTTTTTAAAGAAAATTTTTTTGGCTTCGAACTATTACTGTAGTTAATTTGTATTTCTTCAGTGAAATTTGCATTTTAATTGACTATTTTTCATAGAACTTTGTGGGATGAACACTGTTTTGCATTTTAATCTTTAGTTGTAATGGGGATAATTTGCAATTTAAATGACTGTTTAATTAGCACATTAATAAGCTAAATTGCCTTCTCAGTAGGCACAGGGAAGCAAAGTAGTTCAATTTGATGCTAGTCCATTTCTCATATACAAATTTCATTAACAAACTTTTGGGCTTAATCTACCTAGAAGGCACACACCCATTTGATTAAGAGAATAACCAAGATTCTAGCCATTGTGAACTGTTGCAAATGATAGAGCGATGTGTAGCCAGTTGTGGATATTTTAAACAACCATTAGGTGATCCTATGTTGCACATATTGTTCCAACCTGCAAAATTAAGTTCATTTGATGAATTAATAAAGTAATATAATTACAAATTTATAGTATTTTGATTAATTATTTATTTTTTATATGACTATGATTAAATTTTAAAAATATATAATTTAAAAAAATACTGATTAATCGTAATTCAGTCCTGAACCACGAAGCGAGTTAACTACCCAGTTGCCAAATGACTAGGGTGTTGATGAAGTTGGGGTAAAAATATATTGTCAAAGACCGATTAATTAGGAAGTTTTGAAAGTGATTGACACTTTAATGGTGAATTCAAAAGCAATTAAGTGGTAATACGACAAGAATTAGGCTCTACTAGTAAGAAGTGGTTAGATGTTAATCAATGATGCACAGACTCGAATACGTGTGTCGTGTCAGACATAAATACGACTCAGTGATTTAAAAAAAACTAGGACTCGATGACACGTCAAACCTTATTTTTATATATTTTTTGTTAAAAAAAATATTAACATAACCAAGTTGTAAACAAGGGAGAATTTCAAGTCCCATGTTAGGGTTTGGGTATCCGACTAGAAATGCCACTACTATAAATGCAAATCAATTCTTTGACTTAGTGTAACTTTGTCAATTGTCAATTATGTTGTTGATTTTGAAAATCTTGTGTGCTAAAAAAAAAAGTTGTAAACAAAATAATTGAAAAAGTACATGGCCGAATGAGTCTCGTTCCATTAATTAATGTGAAGACTCTACCTACCATTAATTAAAGTTACTTACCATCATTTAATGTTACCAACCATTATTGTTCCTTTTAAAAAAAAACAATTTCAATAAAAACATGATTTAATTCCGTGGATTCCAGTCCATTAACATGTAGCCATCAGCCTCAAACATCATGCCCATGAACACAAACATCAGCCTCCACTCCACTCATAAAAGAGACAGGGTGTGCACGAACACAAACATATCCATGAAAACAAGAGACAATATGTCACTAAATTAAATTGGCATTTTTGTAACATCCCTCAAAAGAGTATCACTTTTGAAGCGTAACAATTCATCTAACAATTTTACATATTTTCACAAACAAAATGATACAATAATTGTATCACCATGAAGAGTATGGTTATAAAAGTGATACTATTCATGGTGATCCAACTTATTGTATCATTTTTTTTTGTTACTGTTTTTCATTTTTTTGACTAAATTTAGCTTTGACTTGAAATTGTTTGGTGAATTGTAACATCTCAAAAGTGATACTGTTTTGAGTGTTATTACAAAAGTGCAAATTTGGTGTAGTGTGTGCATGAAAAAACAAAATAAAAAATGCCGTGTCGGGTACGTGTCTGACCAGGTCAACATATCGAATCTGTTGATCACGTGTCAAATACATATCAAATTTGACTTGTCAAACGGGTGTTTTTCGAAGAGTCCATGCATCCTTGATGTTAATTAATCATAGATTTAATAACCCAGCTAGAAATAGTGGTGTTGAAGTTTGGCATGACTAGAATTTGGATAATGTTTGAGCTCTTGGAATGATTTGGATGGGAATAGATGTTTCAGTGGTGGTGTTTTAACACTTATGGCCAAGTATGAATGGCCTTCGAGTATGCTTCAGCTCTAGACACCCCGTAATATTCTTGGAGCCAAAATTGTGGTTAGTTTTCTTATCGGTAATTTAATGCAAACTCTGAGAGAATGAAAAATCCTCATATAAAATATTTTTGAACAAAAAAGATAAGTTTTACATTCATCTCAGTCTTTTCTCTTTAAAGTTTTGACTTGAGGTTCAAAATTTGAATGGCGAACATGTTAGCAGCCATATAAATAAATAAAACAAAAATCAATTAGATATAACAAAAATCAAAGCCTATCTAACTGTCGAGGAAACCAGCGAGCGAGGGGGAGTGTGACCGCTCATCCCCCTCGAGATTCGCACTGCAGCACACTTAAAAAATGCAGGCACACATCTCGAGGGAGATGAGCGGTCACACCCCCCTCCTTCGCTGGTTTCCTCCCGATTTAGAATTTCTGATCAATTAGATAGATAAATATATAACATATAGTTTACACAATTAGATATAACAACAATAAATACACCATTTTTAGATTGGTTGTGCAATGCCTTTTGGTATTGCCTGGTCATGCATCTTGATTTTTTAACCCAACAATGTTGATGTGCAAAGCACATAGATTGATTGTACTAGTTACAAAAGTGCAATGTTGCCCAAGTAAAATTCTATCAGAATAATTATGAACATTTAGATTGGAATAATAGGATCCGAATTTGAACCAATAAATCATCAGACTACACTAATGAGGATAATGCGCTCCTTCTTGCTATCCCTAGAAATCCATTCATCTCTTTGCCATAGGAAGTCACAAGGCTCCCGGCCCTGATGGGTTATAAGCCTTATTTTTTCAACATTATTAGGATATAGTGAAACCGGATGTTATTGAAGTAGTGGTCAATTTCTTCACTACTTGGAAATTTGATCCTAATCTCAAAGAAACCTTAATAGCCCTTATCCCGAAGATTCTGAATCCTGTCACTCCAAATAAATTCCATCCTATTGGGCTATGTAATGTTATCTACAAGGTCTAGATAACATCATGTTTCCTAATCAAGATGTTTTTCTCAAAGGTCGGTCTATTGCGGATGTCAGCCTGACCCATGAAATTTTCTTTCAAATGAAACAGTGTCGCAAAAAGAAACAATGATGGATGAATTAAAATAGACATAGCCAAAGTCTATGATAGGGTTGAGTGGTCTTTCCTCCTTCAAATTCAAAAAAATCTTGGTTTTACTCGAGGGTGGATCCAAATGATTGAGCAGTGTATTTCCACTACTTCTCTCTGTGTTATGTGTTCTGCTCAATGGTTCAACCCTTCATTCTATCAAACCTTCTAGGGGAATTCGACAATGTGACCCGCTTTCTCCCTACTTGTTCATCATGGTGGTTGAAGCCTTATCCAGACTTCTGCCTCGTGCTGGACATGGGGACTTATTAAAGGCATCCAAATCAGACGTACGTCATCCCCCCTCCATCAGTCATTTACTGTACGCAAATGATCTTATGATTTTTTGTCGGGCTTCTCTGGCTGAAGCACACAATGTCAAATATATTCTCCATCACTACTGCCTAGCCTCGGGGCAGGCGGTGAACTATGACAAGTCTTATGTGTACTACAACTCAAATGCTCAAGCCAAACATTCCAAAAGGATCACTCATATCCTTGGGTCAAATAGATATAACCCTAAAGATAAGTATTTGGGCTCTCCGTTATTGTTATCTAAAAAGAAATCCTCTGATTTTCAATTCACTGTTGATAAGGTTAACTCCAAACTCGTGAGCTGAAAAGCCAAAGTACTTTCCCAAGCTGGGAGAATGATCATGATAAAAGTTGTTCTAAATTCGATCCCTATTTACACCATGCAAATTTTCTTGCTCCCTTGTTTTGTTATTACTAAACTGGATAATCTGGCTCAAGATTTCTATTGGAATTGAGCAAATAATAGTAAAGCTAAGCACACTAGTACCTGGGATCGAATTATGTTGCCTCGGCAGTCTGGAGACCTCAATATTCAATCCACCCGGACTAAAAATCTTGTTCCTGTGTCGAAAAACATGTGGCAAGCTCTGTCTTCGCCACACAATCCCCGAACTATCCAACTCAAAGCTCTTTACTTTAACAAAAAAAAAAAAACATTTTCCAAATATCCAAGCCCCAATCCATAGCCTCTTTCACTTGGCGGGGCAACCTTATCGCCTTCTCTCTGATGAAACGACACCTTATCTTCCAAGTTCTGTCAGGAAAAAACATTGATATTTGGCGCGATTGTTGGGCAAACCCAGTCTCGTTCTCACGAACTATGTGTTTCGTCCTTTGCTTGCGAACTCCCCGACTTGTATTCCTGATATGTGGATTATGACATATGGTCATAAGAATCAATGGAACTTTCCACTTCTACTGTCCCTTTTTCCTGAACCTTTTCCTGAACCTATTCCCCGAGACATTATGGATATCCCTATCAGACAAACTGGTCGTGTTGACAAAACTTATCTAGATTCCTGATAAATGGGGATTTTTCTCAGTTAAAAATGCTTCTCGAACTTTTCACAATGATCATATGGAAAGTTCCACCTCTAATCCCTTGGTTATTGTTTTGCAACCCCTAGTGATTAGAGCTTTTTAGAAGGTCAAAGAACCCTCTAGTGCCCTGAATCTCATCTGGAAAATAAGCCAAGATACCCTCCCTACCATGACTAAGTTGACTAAGCTCCATGTACCAGTTGATGACTGCTGTGTTTTTTGCCAACATCATTCTAAGGATGTTGTTCACCTCTTCTTCCTTTGCCCGGTTATCAATAAACACTGGCATCTTACTCATATTTTGATTGACTTGCATAATGCAAAATCTTAATCCACCTTCAATTACTAACATTTTCGCATTCATGTGGGATACAACCAAAGCCCATCCTCTGGCTTCTGATGAGTTTTTCATGCCAAATTCTTCATACCATTTGGCAGTTCCGCAACAATATGATCTTCAACAAAAAAAAATTGTTCGCAATCTTTTCATACTTCCATCCAAAATACTTGGAACACTTGGTATAAACAATGGTTCAATACTCAATCAAGCCATTCTACCTCGATCAACTTGTTTACCATTGGCAACCTGTCAACCTCTCTCCTTAACCTGATTTCGTCCTCTACCAAATCGGTCTCAGCCTTGGCGGGGCGAACAGATCTCCCGTTTTTTGGCCCCTAGCCGGAAGCCGAAACCAAACACAAAGAGTTGATTCAGATTTAGATCCAAACAGTCAAACTCCATAGACTTAATGCACGATCTATTAGGCTCAATCCAATCCCCTTTACATTATATCCAGAGATGATTATTGTCACTTATGATGCTAGCTTCTTTGATTCATCTAAACAAGGGGCGATAGGAATTTTGTGGTGACGATCTTTGGCACGATTCTTGCCCGTGTTGATGGCCCAATCTCAAGAAAGGTTCATGATAGTACGATGGCGGAATGTTTCGCAGATGAGGTTGCATTTTTGCTTATCCAACAGGTGAGACGATGGAGGATGGGGCTACTTTTGGGCGACTCTAGGACATTTCATATCATTTTGCAGGAGAACCAGCAGAACCCTAGGACGGCCATGGATTGAATGTGGTGTCCTGTTATTAGTAGTATTCAGCGCCTCCTCAAAATTTATAGTGATTGGTTTTATAACTTTATTCCTAGAAACCTCGATTATGAGGGGCACTCTCTGGCTGCTGAAGCAGGGCAGCTCTATTGTAACCATCTAAATTAATATCTATGCATAATGTTTTATCAAAATAAAATAAAAAATCATCAGACTACACTTCCCAGAAATAGCTTGTCATAATTCACCATCACACATATTAAACTGTAATGGGATTAACATTGAATAGTTCTAACTTCCATTTTCTCTTTTGCCGAATAATCACATGTATCCATTTTCTGATACTTCCAAACAACTCCATTAAACTCCACTACCTAAATTAATTATGTATCCTCCAACTATGAATGTCTTTCAACTGCTTAGCCAAGCGCAAAAAGCTAATTATTCCTTTCATGCTCATAAAACTATGACGTAGACATTTTGAATGTAGTTTACATCTCACAATTAATTGGATTGAGTTCATAGGCCTCCAACAACACCATGTTGAACTCCAGCTACCATATCTCTCAGTTATCTTAATTAATATAGCTACCCTTTTTGCTGGGTATCCAAATTCAGATTCCATTTCTTCAGCTCCCACTCATTGGAGAGACTACAGGGTTTCTTATTACCCAAAGAAAGACAATGTAAGGGAATGAATAAAGAGTTGCCTAGTCAAGACTTGAGTCATGAGCAGTCATGTTGTTTACTAGATTCAGGTTCAAGACTTCAGTCATGAGCTGTCCTGTTGTTTTAGTGATGGGTCGATTTAGTATACATTTTTCTGACACAAGTGGGATTAAAATTAAGATAAGACTTCCGCCAAAATTGATTATGACATCTGCCAATTACATACGCCTCTACCAACCCCACTTTGAACTCCAGCATATCCACTATAAAATTACAGAAATTCTAAATGTCGAGGAAGTGGGCAAGGAGAGGGAGGTGGCGGGGTGGGGACCGTTCACCTACCTCGGGATGTGTGCCGTCTTTTTTGGCCCGCGCATCCCGAGGGAGGTGAACGGTCCCCACCCCGCCACCTCCTTCCCCTCGCTCATTTCCTCGCCATGTAGAATAACTCATAAAATTAAGATAATACTTCCAATTCCCAACTACCAAAGTTGACTATTCCAATTGAGTAAGACTAGGGTGTCTGGTACCCAGCCTGGTACTATGCCTGGTGGGTGTCAGCACCGTTGATTTTGTATCGGAACAAGTGCTACACTTATCTCAACGCAAATCAACGATGCTTGGCACCCACCAGGCATCCTAGATTTTTCCCTTCCAATTATGATTTGTCTTTCAACTTCTTAGCCAACCTAAGTATTTGTTTTCCTCTCATAAAACTATATAGACATTTTGAATGTAGTTCTATACATCTGACATTCAATGGAATCCTTCCTAGGCCTCCAGCAACATCTTCTTAATCTCCAAGTGCCATATCTAGCAGTTATCTTGATTATTCTATCTACCGTTATTGGTGGGTATCTCAAGTTCAAAGTCCATTCCTTCAGAAAAAACTACCCACCAGGGTCATTAGGATTCCCACTTATAGGAGAAACTATAGGATTTTTAAATGCCCTAAAGAAAGACGAGACGAGGCAATGGATAGAGAGTCGTGTGATCAAGAATGGATCCACGTTCAAGACTTCACTCATGGGCTCTACTGTTGTTTTCATGACGGGCGAATCTGGGAACAAGTTCATCTTCAGTGCGAACAACGCCATTGCAAGCAATCAACCACCTTCTTTGGCAAAGATACTTGGAAGAAATTGCATCTTTGAACTTACAGGTAGTCGACATAGACTTGTAAGAGGTGCAATGATGAGTTTCTTGAGACCAGAGAGCATCCAGAGGTTTGTCGTTAAGATGGATTCAATAGTGAAGCAACAAATTTTACAGGTATTTTATCCTTAATCGACAGGACAGATTATGACTCTGATAATGATGGATTATATAAGAAATTAAATTCTAAAATTGATTCAGAAACGTTTCATATAAATTCTCGGTCATAATTCTCTTCCTCTTCTCGGCTATTGAGCAATTGGATGACAACTTCCAACACTATCAGTACTTCAAAATATTGTTTTTTTAAGAGCCAATACTTCAGATTATCTATTATAGTAATTTGATTTTCGTAATGTGAAATTAGTATTCTTCTGTTAAGCAAATCAATCATTTTGAAAATATAATACATGAAAAATACAATCTGAGGAATACCATAATATAATGAGTGGTAATAAATAGGTCATGTTGCACTTGCACCTACCATATTGAGTAAATAAATTTAGAAACATTCTCAGGGTGCAATTTTTTTTTAACAATTTTATTTGAAGACTTAGTTTTGATACATATCAAAATTTGATGTTCATTTCGAGATGGAGAATGACATTAAATCATTTATATGTTATTTTTCATATTCTAAAAGAATATTTGCAATATCCAACCATATGAGAACATTAGCAATATAATCTATGTTTAGAGAAAGAGTTACCTAGCCCGAATTCAATTTACTCCAGATTGTTTGCATGGACCACGCCATTTCTTTCGCTTGATATATGAAAGATTGTTCATCTTTTGAAGCTCAGGCTTTAGAGAGAATGGCATCTAACAACTTCGAATAGGAAGATCTTGAATAGCATTGGCAGTCCTTTATTAATTTGAATTTGATGCCAATAGTCTCCATGTGTTATCGAACACAATACCTGCAGCACACAAAGTAAGCTTTTGGCTACAAATAAAATCAAATAAAGGGAACAAAAAATAAAAATAAAAGAACTACAGAAAATGTCAATATGAAAATCTTATGTTCAGAAATTCTTTTAGAAAACATTTGTTTGTTTTCAGGAGCTCAAATGGAAAGATACTGTGGAAGTTGTGAAGTTAATGAAGAAGATCACATTCAGAGTCACTTGCCATCTACTTTTTGGACTGGCAGAAGGCAATGAAACGGATGTATTACTTGAAGACTTCACTACTACATTCAAAGGAGCTTGGGTATTGCCTTTGAGATTTCCAGGTACTATCTTCTATCTTCTATCAAGCTTGCCAGGCCCGAGATAGGGTGTGTAAGACACTCTCTGCTCTTATAAAGACCAGGAAGAAAGAATTGGAAGAAGGAAGACGGAGATGTGATGGAGATATCATCTCAAGCTTTGTAAGCTTGAGAGATGAAAAGGGCGAGCCTTTGTCGGAAGAGGAGATTATAGATAATCTTGTGCTACTGAACTTTGCAAGCCATGATACAGCCGCAATTCTTCTGACCTTTCTCATTAGACATTTTGCTAGGGACTCCTATGTGTACAACAAAGTGCTTGAAGGTTAGTAGACTGACATCATCATTATAAAATTTCATAATAATTTATTTTGTTTTCAATTTATTTAAAGAAACAACAGTCATTGTAAAACACCAAGGATGCACCGACTCTCCGAAAAACATCCGCATCACGCGTCAAGTGCGTGTCGGACACGGATTCGCGTACGACACACGCTGGACACGTATTGGACTGGGGGTCAACGGTCAAAATTCGTTGACTGGGTTGGACACGGTCCAGACTCGGCCAAAGTAGTCTAAATTCGTTGACTTTGAAAATGCATATAAATCGATTCGATTCTTCCTCTCCCACAGACAACCGAAAATTCGAAAAAAACCAAACCCTAACCCTAAATCGATCGACGGAGGACGGTAGAGAGATCGATAGACGAAGGAGAAGAGAAGTCGGAGCAAAGAATCATGGCGTCCTCATCGACACCAGGTACTTTCGATCGATTGTCGATCGATCGATTTCGGTTTTTTTTTCCTGCTTATCTGAGTACTCTATATTTCTCTGTTAGTTTCCTGTGATTTCATCGATCGATCGATTCGATTTCTATTGTTTTTTTTTCCTGCTATTCTCTGTTAAGGGTTAAGTGGTTAACACTGTTTTGGTTCCCTCCTCATTTCTGTGATTTCATCGATCGATTCGATTTCGTTTTTTTTCCTGCGATTTCCTGAACTTGCGATTGTATTTCGTTTTTTTTTTTCCTGCGATTCATTTTTTGCTGTGTTTTTTCTTTTCTTTCTCTGCATCTATATGAAAGCATGCATGAAATACTTCAAATACCCCATATTGACCTTGCAGCTATTGGCTGAAAACTAAATAAGAAACTAAAATTGGTTTTAGGCGAAGTAACTAAAGATGATCTTTGGAAGCATGTGACAATATTAAGAAGAAGTGAAGGTGAGGGAAACCTTAGATGGAGGTGTAACTTTTGTCAGAAAGAGTATACGGGCTCTCTGACTAGATTGAAGGACCACTTGTTGAAGATAAGTGACTGTGGGATAGCTATTTGTGCCAAAATCTCCCCCATACAACTTAGAGAGGTGCGACAATTTGTTGATGAAGGTGCATTGAGAGCAGAAAGTTCAAGGATGCAGAAAATGTGACAGTGGATACGCTAGTTAATGAAGAAGAAGAGATGTAGCATCCTCGCTGGTGACTGGTGAGTTTTTAAAATTATCAATTTACATTTTATTTACATTATCAAGTTAATGAAATTATATTGCTTATGCTTTATGAGTATGACTTGAGCAGTTGAACTTGACTTTATGATGCATTTGTAAATTTGAATGAATGTATTATTGATATGTTTGAATTTGATGAGTTACAAAACATATATATTAAAAAATTAAGTTTGACCGTGTCGCCGAGTCCTATTTTTTTGAAAATTGCCGAGTCGCCGTGTCATATCCGTGTCCGAGTCAGAGCATCCTTGTAAAACACTAAAACTGAAACTAATTTACGCTAAAATATCATCACCAATGGCTAAGAAATATATGCACATGTACTCTTTAGTTAGTAGAGAATCGAAAAAAGGTATCATAAACTTCAGAGATTCTATAAACTTAACAAGTATACTTGTTCGCATTTTGAAAGAGCAAAATGAAATCACTAAAGCAATTGAAGGAAGTGACGGAAAGCTTAGGTGGAGTGAAATGCAGAAAATGAAGTACACATGGAGAGTAGCCCAAGAGGTGATGAGATTGATTCCTCCAGTTTTTGGCAACTTCAAGAAGATTACTAGAGACACCAACTTCGGTGGCTATCATATCCCTAAAGGATGGCAGGTACAAAGAAATTTTTTTTTTAAAATAAACCTCCCCTGTGGAGGGGCAGCTATGAGATGTCAGACCTTTGTTAAAGAACTAAAAGAATCGTTGTTATATCCTTATATTCAAACATGTTGCCACCTGCATTTAGAGCTTTACTTACAATATCTAATAATATAAGCTACTGAGGTTTAGTGTTACCACTTTTTGTTGCTGTTGTAGGTGTGTTGGGTAGCATGCAGTACACACATGGATGGAAAAATCTTCAAGGAGCCTGAAAAGTTTGATCCATCACGATTTGAGAACTCCTTGGCACAACTCCCTCTGTACACATACATTCCTTTTGGTGCAGGACCGCGCATGTCCTGGGAGTGATTTTGCATGAATTCAGACATTGTTGACCATCCATTATTTGATAACAAATTACCAATGGACTGAATTGATCCCTAACGAACCGATAACACGTGAACCCTTGCCTTATCCTGCCATGGGTCTTCCTGTCAGGCTTTATCCAAGAAGAGATTTTGAAGCCAACCAAGGAATGTAATTTATCGAAATATGTCGAAATTTCAAGAATTATTCTTATTTTAGAGGATATTTTGACCTTTGTATATTTTAACCCGCTATAATGTTATTTTAGTATCAAAAGTTTGTTATGTGAGTGATTTTTATGTAATATGTAAAGATTGTGATTTCATTTTTCGGGTTAATTTCAGTTCATGATTTTAAGAAATATTTCAGTGTAAAGAAAAAACATAAAAATTTCGAGGATACATGAAACCAGCGATTGTGATTTCGTTTGTCAGGGTAATTTCGATAAGTTGATTTCAAGAAATATTTCTTTATGTATAAAAAAACGTAAAAATTTCGATTGGAATTTTGAAGCTATCAATATAATTTAAGCATTTTAAACTCTTACACACTACATAAATAGTCTCACGAGACTCGTAATATCATACAAATTATATATTACATAAGAATCACTCATATAACAAGATTTAATACTAAACTAAAGTTATAATAGGTTAAATATACTATAATTGAAACTGGCCAATGAAAGAAATAAATATTTCAAATTTCAAAAGAAATTTCAGTAAGTAAAAAATAAAAAATTCATGAAATTTTGACATTTTTTGAGAAATCACATTTCTTGTATGAAACATATATAATAAATTCGAGGGTATATGAATTATGTGAAAGAAGCTAAGTTGTAAGCTAGCCCATAATCTATTTTATTTTGAGGGTATAATAAAATAGATTTTACATATCCATGCCAAAATGCATTTTACATATTAATGAGTTGAAGAGCCAACAACATCATCAACTTATTGGACCTCTACCTTTTTATCAATTCTCAAAAATCCTAAAAGGTAAAGACCAAAGTGGGAAAGAAGTCAAGGAGTAAAGTATAAAAAATATTTCCACTTCAACTAGCAACAAAGGGAACTTGGTAAAGTTGGGAGTTTTTTTCCCTTGCAAGATAAGGACTACTTTTTTCACCCAACCTAACGAAGACGGACCAAACTTGTCAACTCAAGTCTTTAATGGAAGGAAAGGCGTTAAGAAAAGAAGACTGAGTTGCTACTATTGTGCTTTACTCATTGCAGAGGAGATCGGAGCTTCTATGATTCAGATAGGAATGACAGAAGCTTTGGCTATCGGAGAGGAAAAGAGTTATGGTCTTCTGCTACTACGTAAAAAATTGGATTCAGTGAAATATTCTAGCGAAAAAATGTAAAGTTGGCTTTACATTTTTTTATGTGTTTTTTTTTTTTGCAAAAAAACTAAAAGGTACGAAAACAAATTTCCTGAAAGGTAGAAAAAAATCTCGAAAAAATGTAAATTCCACTTTCGCCATTTTTCTTTTCGTATTTTCAAAAAAACTAAATTTTCACAGAAATTTCGCGAGATTTCGCTAAATCTCATTCCATACTAGTATGTTTGAGACTACGAGTCATGTGAGACTTTCCATGTAGTATTTAAGAATTTAAAATGCATAACTTATATTATTAAATTCCAAATCACAACCAAAAAATTTTAGTTTTTTCTACGCATAACGAAATGCTTTACGAAATATTTCTTAAAATCAGACGACCGAAATTAACTTGAAAAAAAGAAATCACATTCCTTATCCCAATAACTAACAGTACAATCTTTCTACTGTACAGTATTTTGATTTCATATGAAAACTACAAATTAATGTGTTCAGTTATTGAATATAATAGGATGGAACCTGTAATAAGGTGTGAAAAACTAATATATTCACACTGAACAACGGATCTCCGTGAAGGAGATATCAATCTTTAAGCAATATATATATATTAATCATGATCATATCCATTCCCATAGATCAAGAAGATTATATGATTGATGGATTGGAGAATAATACAATTAAATTTGTGGGAGAGATGCAAGCTCCAAAAGATATAAAGAAAATGGGAAGCCAGGACTGAGGGATTTCCTTGAGGAGAACCCAAATACTTTCTTAAACCAATTAGTAACTTTAATGTCAATCAGCAGTTGATCCAACGATAGCTTTCCTTCAAATACTCTCTTATTTCCCTCACGAGACCTTCCAGACAACCGGATGAATCAAGCGGTCGGAAATTCACTTTCCCTGAAAGAGTTCTTTGGAACAAATCTCTATTACTCCAATGTCTAATAACCTCCAAAACAGAATCATAACCCTCAAACTAGCCCCAAAACAAGATTCATTATAATTTTCCTAGAAGGCATTTTGAAGGTTCATTGCAATGTGAGAATCACACAAGCTACAGTGTTAGTAGCTATTTTAGTAGCAATGCTAATAATAGTGAGCCGGTAATGGTGGATGTAATAGTATTGCAGTAGGATTCTAGTCTTAAGAGTAGGTGGTGGAAGCGGAGACTATTTATTACAAGCTAAATCTATTGTTGCTTTGATTTGGCAGTTGAATTAAACTAAACCACTTTGAGAATTGGACAACCAGGTTTATCCATCTAGACGAAGCAACATGTCAATACCTGAACTTAGGGAACCACTTATCTCGTCATATGCAAATAAATGGCAAATTTCCAAGTTCCATGAAATCTTTAAGACCTAGCAAATATCTCTGACTTCGAAAAATTATGGTTGTCAATTTGTCTCCAATCATTTGGACTCTTGCCTCTAATAACTTAATCAACTTGTCTTTTCATGTTTATCACCTATGTAATGAAACATCATTTAAATTTGTCTCCGTCTTGGACTCTTGGTGACAATGTTTATTATTCAATTTTTTCACTAACTTATATCAATCTTTGCAACTTTTCCAGAGACATCTATATATGGACAAGACTCAATTAGATCGCAATTCACGACATGAAGGATCTCTCATACATATCACAATCTCATCTTGTTATTATCTCAGGCCGGCTATACTTAATGTGATGACAAGCTCGGTGGATCCAATAGTTTGAGACAATAATGAATTTCCATATAAGCACTGTTACCATCCTTGCCATGAAGAGATCAAGCTCACAAAGAACCACAAATCAGCAATGAAACTAAACCACCCATTACTTCTTATCATGAATTTAGATACATCAGAGATGACTATTGTTGTACTATCTGCAGTTACTGTTGTATCACTTTGGTTTCTTTTTATTTTTCTTAAAAAGGACACTAAAAATTTGCCTAATGGTTCTCTGGGTCTGCCAATTTTTGGTGAATCGTTAAGCTTTCTTCGAGCACAAAAGGCGGACCTTGGTGCCGAATGGATATATGAGAGAGTGTCTAGGCATGGACCAATGTTCAAGACATCTCTCATGGGCTACCCTAACTGTTATTATCACAGGTCAGGAGGGCAATAAGTTTGTACTTAGTTCTGATACTGATGTGCTTCCTGCAATGCAACCAAAGACAATCAGAGGAATATCAGGGAAACACCAGCTCTTTGAGCTCACTGGAACCAGGTACATTTCTATATGGCATGTTGGAGTGTTTTTAGGACAACTATGTGATCACGGACTTATTTTCAATACAATTCACATACCCATACATTTTCATTCTAGAAAACCAATTGAACATTCCATGCTTACAGTTGGTTTCGAATCTCAATACATGTATAAACTATAATATGTAAAAGTAGTGATTTTCAAATAAAAACTGTGAATAACAAATCATAAGCACAAATGATATATGTCCTATATATAGTAATATGATGCATGGATACATGTACTCGTACAAATACAAGATACGACATGAAATTTCAGAAAATGCAGGACATGCATATGGGTAGAGTTAGTAGGATACTAAGTGATCTTGTACAAATGAACTTAAGTTTTACTTACAGTTTCATATTCGTATTATTTCTCACTGAAAAATAACAACAACAACAACAATATGCTTCAAAAAAATTAAAACTGAACAAAATATTTTTAAGCAAGTGTTAATGCAAATTTGATTAATTCCAGTGTCCAACATGTATTCCGGTGTCGTATTGTGTCTGACACAATACATTTTAAAAAATGAAGTGCTGGGTGTCACAGACTGCAGTGTAGGGTACAGTACGTCTTTGATGCATAGGTCATTAAAATTATAATTCTATCACTTTGAATTTGAATCGTAAATGGTTAATATGGTGCAGATACAAGTTTGTCAAGGGAGCAATGGTGAGCTTCTTGAAACCGGAAAGCCTTCAACACTACGTAAACCGCATGGATGAGTTGGTAAACACTCATTTATTGAAAGAAACAAAAGATAAGGATGCCATCACTTTCGTACCAATAGTGAAGAAACTAACCTTTGATGTTGCATGCACCCTACTCTTTGGTATCCATGATGATCTAACTAAAGATGCCTTATTGGTGGACTTCACCTTAGCATTCAAAGCCATATGGTGCATCCCTGTGGATTTTCCCGGCACAACTTTCCGCCAAGGACTACTAGCACGATCAAGGATTATCAAGAGAATGCTACCGATCATAAACAAGAAAAGGGAGGACCTCAAGAAGGGAATTATTAACCCAAGAAACGATGTGATTTCTTGCTTGCTAGCATTGAAAGAAGAAGATCAAGAACCAGTTACCGAAATAGAAATTTTGGATAATTTCATCATGTTAATGATTGCTAGTCATGATACGTCAGCCATTCTGTTGAGTTTAATAATCTGGAAGTTGTCTATGGATCCAAAGATTTATGAAAAAGTTCGCGAAGGTAATTAAACGTTACATCCTAATTTATATTCCCATACATGAAAATTTTTAACACTTTCTCATGTAATGTGTTGGTTAGAGCAAATGAGGATACTAAGCGAGAGACAAGAAGGGGAAGGACAGCTCACATGGAATCACATACAGAAGATGAAGTACACATGGAGAGTTGCACAAGAGATGATGAGAATCATCCCTCCAGTATTTGGTAGTTTCCGAACGGCCTCAAAGGACACTAGCTTTGGAGGATATGACATCCCCAAGGGTTGGCAAGTAAGACTTTCATTGCTTGTGAACTTGATATATGTTTGTTTATGTTGTTATCATCATACAATTGTTAAACAACCAAGCAAAAACACTCAAAATATATCCACATAATCATATTGCAAAATCATCATATTTTTGCTGAAGACAGAGAATTACCTATTCATGATGCTTTGAAATCGCCTATAAGTTGCGAACGATCCCTTTCTAACGAAATCAATAGACCTGCCTACAATGACCACAGAAAGAGGAGGAAAAAAAGTGAGAGCTCCAAAGTTAACACTCACATTGTTTGCAGATGTAGCGTTGTGTTTCTTAGTCAAACAATCTTTTGTACAACAACAGTAAACAAAGAAAGGGATGCACTCACAAAACCCAAACAACAATACTAAAACACAATACAACCAATAAGGTTAGTTTACTGCTTTACTCACTACAACACAGATAACAATATTGAGATTTGAACAACCTAATTGCAAATTAATGGATAAAAAACAAAATGAACCAACCTAATTTTATGACTTGAATTTCGAACAAAACTGATTGAACAATTATGTCATTGAAAATCGAGGTAAAAATTATCTGAACTTCAATTGTGATTTCGACTAAAAAAGTATTGCATGAATGTGTGGTTCATCAGGTGTTTTGGGCAGCATGTGCGACTCACATGGACAAGGACATCTTCGAAGATCCAACGACATTCGATCCATCTCGATTCGAAACTCCAGCAAAACCAATCCCTCCGTACGCTTATATACCTTTTGGAGCAGGGACCCATATGTGCATTGGAAACGAGTTTGGAAGGGTTGAGACACTGACTGTGGTTCACAACTTGATAACCAAGTTTGTGTGGTCAATGGTGAACCCAAATGAAACCATTACTCGCCAACCAATGCCCTATCCATCATTGGGTCTTCAACTCAAGATCAAACTCGCAACTCACTAAAAGGCTCTCTCCCGCAATGTATCTGATTTAGTTTTGCTTAATTTGCTTGTAACACAACAGTATTTCTTGTTTGTCTTTCTGGTTAAACTTCTTTGTTTGGTATACATGCATACAACCTAATATTAAATTCATGTGGTGTTTTGAAGTTTGTCTAGTGACAAAGCCTAACTAGGGGGTAAATATTAAGTTCATGTGGATATCTCAACTCAAAGTCCATTCCTTCAGCCAAGAACACCAACCAGGTCATTAGGGTTCCCACTCATTCAAGAAACTTAGGATGTGTTTGGCTGCATGGAATACACTTGTTTTTAATACGAATTTAATCACAATGTGGTGGACCATTTATCATGGATGCTACCTTTTGATCAATGGGAACTGAACTCCCGTGAAACATAAAAATCTCAAACTCCTTACTCCCCACCTTTGATCGCAATGTAGAATTCATGATAAGTAGTCCACACCACATTTTGATCAATTTTTTTTCCTTGAACACAAATGGTCCCCCATCCATTCAAGTGGAACCAAACACACCTTTATAAGATTTCTAAAGGCCCAAAATGAAGACAAAGTAAGAGAAAGGGTTGGGAGTCCTATAGTCGAAATGGTCCCATGTTCAAGACTTCACTCATGGGCTCTAGTGTTGTTTCCGTGACCACTGAGTGGCAACCAGGTTCCCAATCAGTAAGAACAAATTCATCTTCACTGAGAACAACGCAATTGCAAGCAATCTTTGTGAAAATTGCTTGGAAGAAAATGCATCTTGAAATTTCAGGTACAAGGCATAGACTCGTTGGGGGTGCTATGATTGAGTTTCTTAAGACCAAATAACATGAAGAATCAGAAGATCAGTGTAAAGCAGTAAACACGATTCAATAGTGGAGCAAAATTTTATTCTAAACAAGTAGAAAATATTACAACTCCTGCATTGATGATGTTGAACTCTTAAGAAAAAAACATATTTGTTTATCTCATTATTCATTGTTTCTTCTCTTGTTTTTCTGCCAAATTTTCTTTCATTTCTTGGTCATAAGTCACCTAGTCCATCATAAGTTGCCTAGTCATGTCAGATTTTGAAACAATTAGGTAATCATTTGCAGCATGATTTAATAAGTAGTTCTCCATTTTGTTGTGCTTGCACCTGCCATACATTAGTTTATATTTTTAGAAATGCCTATAAGGATCTGCTTGTTTTTTTAACTTCAATCCAATATATATTAACATGCATGTCTATTGGTGATGGAGTATAACTCTGAATTGTTTATATTTATTGTTATATCTCAAAGAGTTTTCTGTAATGTTCAAGCATGTAAGAACATGCTTATCAACGTAATTTATCTTCAGAGGAGTTACCTCGGGAAACAACGTGGTCTGGTTTTTGGCACGGGCAAGGACTCTTCTTTCGCTTTATATATGACTGATTCATCATGTATAACAACCCAGAGCAGGATGATCTTCAGTAGTAGCAATCCTGTATTAGTTTGATCATTGACAGCCACGGCCAGTTCTCCATGAAATACCTAACTGCAGCCGCCTTTGCTAACAAATAAAGTTGAAAAGAGAACCAAAAAAGAAATAAAACCAAAGTCAGGGCTCAATCTCAATTATTAGTAAATATCTGCTCAAATTTCTTTAGAAAGCTTGTTATTATGTTTATTTTTTAAGGAAACTTGTTTGTTGTTTGGTCATTTGATAGAAGATGGGGTCTGTAACAAGATTTGAAGAACTAATGTAAATACACCCATAAAGAGTCTATGAAGAAGAATATCGATCTTCAAATTATCTGACAGAACTCAGCTTAGGGCTGACCAAAAAATCGATCAAACCGATTAAACTAACCGAACCGATCGGATCGGTTTCGGCTTTAAAAATTAAAAACCGAAGTGGTCGGTTCGATTTTCGATTTCTATGTGATTTTAACCAACCAAATCGAACCGACCGAATATATATAATAAATAATATATATTTTATATATAAATAATACAATATATTTAAAATAGTCGGTCGGTTCGATTTTATTTCGGTTTTGGTTCGATTTTAGTCGGTTGAATTCGGTTATGGTTTGCATAAATTAAAATCGGATCGGTTTTGTTAATGGTCGGCTCGGTTTTGGTTTGAAAATTTTAAAACCGACCTAAGTCGGTTCGGTTCACGGTTCAGTTTTCAGCCCTAACTCAGCTGCTACACAACCAAATAACAATACTATCCGGTTTTTCTTGGTACTCCATGAAATGATATTAGATCCTCCAAACCAAATTGATAATGCAGTCCGTATTATGAATAAGTTATGCAACTCAATGATGCTTGCACAGACTGCAAATTATTCTTGATCATATCCATTTACATAAATCAAGAGATAGAAGAGATCAATGAGGGAGTGAAGAATACATACAATTAGATTAATGGAGAAGGTTTCAAGCCCAAGAGTGAATTTCCTTGAGCCTACTGAGAGTGAATTTCATCAGGGTCAACGAACCCAGAAGATTGAGTCATTTACACTTCCCATTGTAACCCTCCTAAGCCATTCTTGAGGTTCATGTGTTGAATGCGAGGACCAAACTCCCTAGCAAATGGGAGAGCTGCAGTGGTAGCAGTAGTGATGAACAACAATGGTGATGTTAAATTGTTAATTTCATTTCAGTATGATTACAGTAGTGCTACTCATAGTAGTTGTGACAATGTTGGTGATCTTAGACTTAGTTTTGGGAAGTAGCGAGTATTACTAGCTGAACAGATTGTTCCTTCAATTCCATTCTGGTTAAATTTAACCATTTTGAAAATCTAACAACCACATTTAGCCATCCATACTAGGCTAAATACAGTCGAATACCTGTACTAGGGTCCAACTCACAACCTAACCATGTGCAAATGAATGACAGACTTACCAAGTTCCATAGAACCTTTAGACTATCTATAACTTTAGAAAAATTAAAGATGTGCATTTGTCTCTAACCATTCGAACTCTAGTAGTGTCTTAGTCAACTTGTCTTCTTTGGCCATCTCATAATGAAATGAAACATCACTTATAATGTCTTCACCTTCATGACAATGTCTTATTTGACTTTACCCTTCTAACTAACTTGTATCACTCTATGAAACATTTCCATAGCAAGATATGAAGATGGTCAAAACTGGATTTGATGGCGACCCCTAACACAGTTAATCTCTAATACATATCATGATGTCAGCTTGCTATTAACCCAGGACGGCTATGTGTTAATAGTTCCCAATTAAACATTTTCTATGTGGTGTGATAACAGCTTCCCTATAAGTACGCCATCCTTGAAATTCCATGAGATCAAGCTCAAAGTAACATGAGTAAACAATGAACTCGTTTCATCTTATCATGAAGTTAGATACATCGGAGAAGTCCATTGTTGTGATAGCTGCAATAACTGTTGTATCTCTTTGGTTCCTTTCTATTTTTCTTGGAAATGATTCTAAACCAAGAAATCTGCTTAATGGGTCTCTGGATCTGCCCATTTTTTGTGAATAGTTGAGCTTCTTTCAAGCACAAAAGGCAGACCTTGGTGCTGAATAATATGAAAGAGTGTGCAAGTATGGACCTGTGTCAAGACCTCTATCATGGGCTGCCCTACTATGTTTATCACAGGTCAAGGGGTAACAAGTTTGCATTTAATTCTGATGCTGATGTGCTTCCTGCAACCCAACCAGAGGCAATCAGAAAATTAGCAGGGAAATACCAACTCCTTGAGCTCACCAGATCCAGGTACAACTTCGATATGACTAAAGTTTTGTGGGTTTAGTCGTAAACTATGAAATGAGGGCATTTCCTTTTCTTTTCTTTTTTTTTAAAATAAAACTTATCCTTTATGTTTGAGACACTTGGTCACGCAAACCCTCGACTGAACATTCCGTGCTTAGATTATGAACATTTTTCAGTTCTTAATTATGAGTCATCCCAAAAGATAGTATACTTAATAATATTGATCTACAACTACAAGTCATACTAAGTTAAAGTAAGACTAGCAAATTGTAATTAGAAAACAATAATCGATGCCTTCGCCTCATAGTTACACTGGTGGTAAATATGATTCTACACAGTACGTACCACTTGGAATTTTAGTATTAAAATGGTTTATATGATGCAGATACAAGCTTATTAAGGGAGGAATGGTAAGCTTCCTGAAACAGAAAGCCTTCAAAACTATGTGAACAGTATGGATGAGTTGCTAGACACTCATTTACTGAAAATAAAAACGAAAGATAAAGATGTCGTTACTTTCGTACCAATGATGAAGAAACTAACTTTTGACGTCGAATGCACCATACTGTTTGGTATACATGATGATCCAAGTAAAGACGCCTTAGTGAAGGACTTCACTGTAGCATTCAAAGCTTTATGGTGTGTCCCGGTGAATTTTCCAGGCACAAGTTACCACCAAAGAATACTAGCATGATCAAAGATTATTAATCGAATATTACCAATTATAAACAAGAAAAGGGAGGACCTCATGAAGGGCACTCTTAGCCCGAGAAATGATGCCTTCTCTTGCTTGTTAGAGTTGAAAGTAAAAGGTCAAGAACCCATTACAAAAACAGAAATTTTTGGAAATTTTCATTTTGTTAATGATAGCCAGGCCATTCTGCTAAGTTTAATAATCTGGAAGTTGTCTATGGATCCCAAGTACTACAAAAAAGTTCGCCAAGGTAAAAAAACTACATCTTCCCACCTAATCAATTTTCCTATGTACTCAGAATTTTCTCACACTTATTTCTCTACAATGGGTATGTTTGGTTCAGAGACATGAGGACTCTAAATGAAAGACAAGCTCAAGGTGAAGAAAAACTAAGAAGCATCACTTATTTATGAACCACATAAAAAAAAACGAAGTAAACATGGAGAGTTGCACAAGAAATGATGAAAATTTGTTTTAAACTTTCTTTGTTTATGAATGTTTCTCTGAGTAATTTCATCAAATAATTGGAAAACACTGCAAGAAGCATTACTTATTTCATTCTTTGTGAACTCAATATTTTTCTCAGTAATTTCATCATACAATCATACTGCAAGAATGAATCATAACTAATTTCAAGAAAACTCACATTGCTGAATTTCGAAGATCCAACCACGTTCGATCCGTCTCGCTTCCAGAGTCCAGCGAAGCCGAATTGTTCTAAAAGTGAGGTAGTTAGTCTACAAGGTCATAGATTTAAGTATAGATATTTTACTATGGAAATTAGATTAAAAGGGTCAGATTTCTATTTTTTTTACTGCGGGTTTATGACTTATTAATAAAACCATCTAATTATATCACGTTTTAATGCATGAGTAAATGTCGAAACGGTGAAATTTTAACAAGTTGTTTATTGAGTAAAATTGTAATTTTTCTCAATTTTCAGCTCAAATAAAATGAAACGAATCAAAGCAAACAATAATATTTTAGTTTAATTTAGTTGGGTTCTTTTAAGCAAAGAAAAACTAACGGGGTCTTAAACACAGTAAAAACTCAAAAAATGCCAATGCCAAATTATTAAACCACAACTTCATTGCTATAACTCAAATGCGGAAAACTAATTTTTTATTGGGATTTTTTTAAGATAACCCTTCCTTCCTCCCTCCCAAAAAAAAATTTTAATTAACGATTGATCCATATTACATATTGTATTACAAATGCCCTTTGGACTAGCGATTCACATCTATTGACTGTTATTGCCCTTACGTGTCTAATTTTGGTGACTAAAATGCCCTTAAGGCATTGCACGCGGGACTCCAATTGATGTGAAACAATTTCATCCAACTGTCCACCATAAAGGTAATCCACGTGTACTGCTTGGATTTTAAATTTCGTACCAATTCACTTAATCACCATAAAGAGAGTTTGGTGGAAAACTGCCCCCATTTTGCATATATCTTATATCTTTTTATTTTTTTTACAATATGTTCTTTGTGTGAAATCGATTTTTCCCCATTGTACCACTCGATCCCTACAGAGTTGGAGAATAAACAATAAACAAATCGAAATCTTTGTCTTCTCTTTTCTTTTTCTTCACTGTCTGTGTGATCTGACAGTGAAGAAAAAACAACAGTTGAGTTGATCAGGTGAGCATAAGATCTGAGCACAAATGAAGAAGAAGACAATTTTGATGGACTTTAGCAATGACAATATCACTGCTTCAAAGTGTACATTCAAAAGATTACAGTTCGTTGAATGGTTACAGTGACTTCAGTGAATTGGGTGACTTCAATAATTATTCAAGTGATGAGTACCCTAATTTGAGACGTAATTTCACTCATTCAGACTCTAGGGAGTTTATGGAAGACATTAAGCCAGATGTTCATTTCCTAAAGCTTCTCCTGTTACATGGCGTGAAATATTGTAAGTTTTCCATTTATCCTTTAGAGTTTGGTTTTGCATGTCGAATTAGAGGTAGGGTTTTTTTATGATTTTTGTTTAGGGTTGTATTAGAGGTAGGGTTTGGTTCTGCGTGTCGAATTAGAGGTAGGGTTTTTTTTATCATTTTGTTTAGGGTTGTATTATATTCGGGTTGTATTTATTGCATTCCATGTGAAGAAACAGCTCTACAGAGGCCTAACCACACGGTCTTACTGCTCCAGAGAGACAAAATGCACTATGTACATTGGCACCAGTTCAATTCTTCACAAGATAGAACATGTGACGTCCACCAATTGTAGCTCAGTTGGTCGGACATTCACTCTCCTTGTGAGAGGTCGCGGGTTCGAGACTCACCAGTTAGGATTTTGTGAGTTTTCGCCCGATTATTAGGAGCACATTTGCTCCGCCGTTGATAAGCCTTCGGGTATTGAATGCAGCTACTTAGATGGACTAGATCGGAGAGAAGCGAAAGCGAGTCTTCATGCAAGGTGGAGGCGATGGGCCGGAGCGAAAGCGAGTCTTCATGCAGTGGAGGCGATGGGCCGGAGCGAAGCAAGTCTCTATGCGAAATGGAGGCGACGAGGACATTAAGTGGCAACAATATTCTAGCCTTCGGGTCTGGTTTGTTTAACCCTATTGGGTCAGTCATGTAGCCTTCGAACATGGGATTTATAAAATAAATAAAAAGGGTCAACGACCCCAATTTAAAAAAAAAATAAATAAAAAAAAAAAAAAAAAAAGATAGAACATGTACCATTTGTATCTAACTAAAACTGGCTTTATTGCATTGTTTAGGACATGTAATTGCTAATGGGTTTATGACATGGTAGATACATGTTTTGACATATGGTTGGAACCATTATTTTTTTTTTTTTTTTTTTTTTTTGTAGTTTGTTAATGACTTGACTAAATATTTGGAACCAGTCTGTCATATATGAAATGAATGGTTATTTTATGACACGATGTTGATGTTTTTGTTAATATGAGGTAGCTTTAGCATAGGTGTATTTTGAATGTTGGTTGCATTTATATATTTTGACTTTGACATGTGTGCATGTTTTTGTTTAATATGAGGTAGTTTTTTTTTTTTTCGAAGGTGAGCTGAATTTTTAGGATTTCATAACCTATCAAAGACCATAACTGTCAAGCACACCATAAACTGATAAATATGCCACCGGCTAGGTTCGAAACTCATGGCCTAGTGGTACCATCCGTCCAAGCTTCTAACCATTGAGCTGTCATGTCATTAGCATTGGCATTTGTTGTTGTCAGTTTGCATTTGCATATGTAGTTGTTAGTACTTCCATCGATTTTACTTCCTTTTACAAAGTTGAAAACATGAGTGAGCTCAACACAATGCTCACATGGGGTCTGTTTTAAAAAAAAAAAAAAAAAATGATATCAATATTATATCCTAAAATAAATTCATGGCAGTAACTTAATCCCTTGTCATAGATTTAAATTTAAGAATGTCTACTGGTTCAGAACAGAAGTTCAGGGTGGGATGGCTAGAGGTTAAAGATGACTTGCAACTCTTTTTTATTATAGATTTAAAATTTTATGGAATCACCTCCTGTTGATTATGTTGGCGCGCGAGCGCGTGCGCGCATCTAGTCCACTATACATAATAATGATTTGTCCCCAACATAAACACCTCGCTCGTCTTGGCCTACCATCGAGCCATCGAATGTGGAATTTTTATCTTAAAAGACCTCATTTTATTAGGGAGTGGACTACTTCCTTATAAAACCTTAGTGACGACTCATCTTTATTTGATATGAGACTATTCAAGCCAACTTCATCCCACAATTTATACCTTTGGCACAAATCGTCACACATCTACAATCCATCCATCGATCTACAACATCTCGAAGTTACACCTCCTCCTCGAGTCTCATGTGCGACCACGATCCTGTGGTAGCACTCGGTGTACGGGTTGTTATCTCGACATTATTGATTCCACCTTAGTCGCACCACCGCACTAAGTCCACCTTGTCCGGATTTGTAGGTACATTCTCTTGGTAAGGATCTGGAATCTAATCTGGATCCATTCATCTGGTGGACTGTGCATATATGATGCTTACCTGGCTCGCTAACCTCACGCCCTGATCCCTGAACAATATGTCGTCTGCACCTCCACTTCGAACCGCGACATGTGATGCTCTCCCTAGCTCGTTAACCTCGCGTTTGATCCTTGAACAATGTGCCACCTTGGCACGCCGAGTCCGCGCCACGGCATCTAGGTCCACTATACATAGCAACGATATTGTCCCCAACTTAAACATCCATTGTCTTGGCCTCCATCCGAGCACGGGTGTGGAGTTTTTGTCTTAAAAGACCTCGTTTTTATTAGGGAATGGACTACTTCCTTATAAACCTTAGTGATGATTCCTCCTTACTTGATATGGGAATATTCAAACCAACTACATCCCAACAGATTAAATAAAATAAGTCCAACTGAAGTTTTCTCCTCCCTCCCAACGTACCACAATGGCTATTTCAATACGACCACATGGATGATCATAGTTGTTGTGAAATGTTCAATCGTGTAGAGGTATTTTAGGCATCAAAACAATGCTCAGTTTGAAACAAGCAAGTGCGGAACAATTAATGGATGTGAAATGCTAGTCATGAGACATAAAATGCAATAGGATATGCAATTAGCTATTATTTAGAGGATACCTTTTAAAAACCTCTTTTTTTTATTTTTTCATCAAACCTCAACCAAAAAAAAACTGTGAAGTTGTTCTTACATTCACCTTCGCCATTCCCTTCTGCCTGGATTGATGCCCTAACTAGCCGAGTTGGCATTAAGTTAAAACGGTTCGAGCTCGCATGCTACATGGATCACCTCCAACTAAGACTTTTTTGCGCCTCTTAAACTGTGATCATCAACTTAACGTTCTCCGCGATAACAAGGGGACAACTTAATAATGCTTCCGAGTCATGAAGCGGAAAATTATCGGAATGAGCTGAATTTTCGTAGGAATGCTTCAAACAGCATGAAGCATGAGGATTGATGTATGTATGTAACAAGTGAAAAGAGGCAAGTTGCGTGC
>QNQO01010330.1:0-41088 GCA_003290165.1 Berberis thunbergii | reverse complement strand
AAAAAAAAAACAATCTGATATCTGAGATCAGATCTGATCTTTCTTGGAGTTCAGATTTGAGATCTGAGATCAGATCTTAGATCGATCTTATTGCTAAGATCAGAAAAGGAGACGGGGCGATGACGACGCCTTCGCGCTGTGAGAGAGAAGAGGCGGCCGCTCTTGAGCTTCGCCTTCACTGTAGAGAGATTAGAGAAGAAGAGGCGGACGAGCTTCGCCTTCACTGTGAGAGAGAAGAGAGGTGGACGGCTCCGCCTTCGCTGTGAGCTTGTGAGAGAAAAGAAGGACAGTGAGAAAGAATAGGCGGACGACGAGTCGACGACGACCATTCCTTCGGCCTCTGCCTTGGCTTCGCTGTGTTCTCTGTGTGTGAAAGGCAAGAGAGAGAGGCGGGTGTGAGGGAGGGAATGAGGGATCAAGGGTTTAATCCCTTTATATAAGGGAAAGACATTGTTGTAATGTTACCTAATAGACGGATATCCGTGGGCAGATATGGCCAAATCCGTATTCGCTCCGAATATTTAATGGATGTTGTTTGGATATCCGTATCCGCCCCAAAATCTGTTTAGGCATATCCAAAACCGTCTCAAACGAATTGGGTGGGGCAAATATCCGTGAAAAGTCACCCCACTACCATCCCTAGACTTATTCAAACCACTAAGCAACTGACAGACATATCCTAAAGACTCGATCAACACTAACAAGTAAAAGTTTCAACAACCAGTAACTGGAAACAGAAAGTGTGTTTCATAGGAAATCTAATTCAGTGCGCCTTTTTCAGACAAAGTAAAGAATTTTTAGTTCGCAATTCTGAAGATTTTCCCAATCAGCTAGATAATGGGCTATTGTACTGTAAGTTCGAGAAGCTAAATACAACATTCTTTAAAGTTGTGTGTTCATGACAAATCATTGTGATCATGTCAAATTGGCATGTATATGGTAAAAACCAAACAAATGTAATTTTGCAAAATCTTCTAAGTAGGCAGTATAATTAGCAAAGGTTAATTAAAAAAAAGTAGTAAAGGTTTATAAAGAAAAAATAATGGCCCATGCAGGTCTCGAACCTGCGACCTTCGCGTTATTAGCACGACGCTCTAACCAACTGAGCTAATGGGCCAATTTGGAACAAGAGTATATTCTGTAATATTTGTAAGTATAATTACCACAAACACGAAAAAAAATGCAACTTGAAGATGATGGGACAGAGAGAACCGTTGATGAAAAAGATGAGATAGAGCAAGGATGGTGGAGGCGAAGATGTATCTAAGGCTTCCTAACAAGCTGATCATTTCAATTGTATTGTCGATTAATACATGGTATGTATGAAGAAGGTTATTTTATGTAAATAGGTAATAGTTTAACAACTGATAACTTGTGGCGGATGATATCACAAATCCAGCCGGCAGCATTTCAGGTGGCAGGGCCAGCATTCAATCCTGTAAGCTAGTTATTTGTATAATTAAGATGTTTTGTGTTGATTACTTGCTTTACCTTGATATATTTGTTTATGTTGTATAATATGAAAAGAGTTTGAGAGCATCCATGGATATACTTGGAGCTATTTCTATGTACTTTAACGGGTTCTTTGACAATTATTGTCCAGAACCACCTCACTGGCCAACTGACATGGGCTCAAGACAACTAGAGCATTTAGAGGTTAGATTTGTGGTATGCTCTTGATATTTGAACTCAGACGCGTTGGTACTTAAACACCCTGTGAAAAGAAAAACTATATTGCATTATCTGGATGCACACTTGGGTGATCTCCATCCTATCCTATACTATGGCAATATTAAGCGCACACCGTCTAAGTGCATTTTTTGAAACCCTGTTATCATTGGAATCAACTCGTTTATCATTCATTGTTCAGTGTCAAGCAAGCCTGTGGTTTATTCCCTTCGCATGTGTTTGTTGCAAAAAAAAAAAAAAATGCATACAGCCTAGCTGAGGAAGCAAGGGAAGAAGGCACACTTGAGGCTTGGTGGAACTTAGTCTCACTCATTGAGCCATTCATCATACAGGTTACACTTTGCAGCTTGATGGTCGCCACAAACATACCTGTCTTTGAAGCGATGTTGTTCCACAAGGATAAGGGCTGTACGTGCTCCAATGTCTGCAACTTTAATGTCGTTTTTGTTAGCTTCATTTGCATGTATCATAACCTTTTTTTGGAGGTTGATACATAACTTCTTGTTTCTCTATGACATCTTGTTTCTCTATGTATTTAGCAAGAGATTAGCAAGAAATGATATTGGTCTGTGTATGTGCATACAAGTGATATTAAGATTGAACTACCTTGCACACTAGAATCAACTGGATGATCAATGACAATGATGCAGATCACATGTAAAGAGCAAAAAAAGGGCAAAGATCAATAAGGAGAATCCAATGGATGATTGATGAGAGTATTCATAGCATGTATTGAGACCTATGAATCAAATGTTGGTGAAAGACAACGAGCGAAGACTAAACGTCAGGGCTTATTTCTATTATTCACTCCGGAACCGAATGTCATATCTTCTGACTATGTTTCATGGTGGGCACTAACAATATAAACCAGTTTGCAACAATCGTCCCAAGATGAACACAGGTTTCTGACTTACCCGGGGATGGGACTGAAGATCTCTCATCAGTCAGGCCGGCTGAATCACACACCAAAGCCATGAAATAACTACAAACCTGAACTTCACAAAGTGTTCTGGCCCTGATTTCTGTTATATTCAGAATTCATCTACTGCTTTAAGTACTATACCAGTTCACTGGTTTTGTCCAAAATTTACCTGTTGGGAAAGTCTCGATTTAAATGGATCTCAACCATTCGATGCAATAAGAATTCACAGCATAAGTAATCAGGCAGTAACAGGTTAATTCATTTCGCTGCAGACATGTTTAGTGAACAGAAACAAAAAGGAGAGAGCACACTACTATGTACACATGAGAAAAACATGTTCAAACAGATAGTACATCAAACTTCTCACAAGCAACAAAAAGAAAAACGCCCCAGAACAAGAAAAGGATTGCAAACAAAAGAAGCGCTCGGTTTCTAATGATGCTCACCCAGTCAGTATAATTAGTTACATTTAACACATATTTTCTTCCATCCTTCCAAAAGCATCTTTGTCCTTGACCCAGTTCACAGCATGCCAAATAGATAATAGCAGAATCCATCATAGCTTTCTAGATAAGCTCCAGTTGTTCAGAAAATAGGAAGAAGCTGGAAGTAAATGAGCACATTTTTTCTTATAGATACCAGGTTAGGATGCAGCTGTCAAGACTCTGCATAAGCAGGTTGCACACAGCAAAACCATTTCTTCTGCAAATCAAAGCATCACAGTTAACCATAGTAAACCATGTAATTATTCCATCTCTTCCATTCCCATATATAAGAAAATAAAAATTACTAACTTCTTGCCTTCTTGGGATTATCTGGGTTCCCTCTAGAGCTATCTTATTTACATAATTTGCTACATTTTGTAATTAACTTCTATTTCAAAGGTGCCTTAGTATTTTATCTTTGTGATAAATAAACATTTTGATTTAAAAACAAGCAAAAAGAGAGATACGAGAGAGCTCAGATCAAACACATGATACAATGAAAAAAGAAAGATGAACGAGAAAGCAAATTGATCTCCAACAATTAGTATATCCCAAGAGAGAAGGAGCTCAGGAAGACATTGGGCAGGGGCCATATCCAAGCGATAGCCCATAGAATAGACATGATCAGTCCAACTTCCTCCCTCCAAAAATTCTGCTGTTTCGTCCCTTCCAAAGCACCCACAAGGCCACAATATAATCAAAAGAACCCTGTCCATTACCATTTACAGCCACTAGGGAGAACTCTAGAATGCCATTTGTTCAACCAGTCCTTAAGGCTTCCATTTGAGAAACATCCATCTAGTCTCATTGGCAATAGTTGTCCAAATAGAGGTAGCAAGAAGGCATAGTAAAAAGATATGGGAGCTACATTAGTATCGGTCGTTCACATATGGGCATCTGTAGGCAATTGTAGAGCTCTTTTGGCAAGATTATCAAAAAAAAACTTTTCCACAAGCCAGGGTCAAATTTTGGCAAGACGGAGGAGTTCTGTTTTGTCACAGAAAAAACTGGAGAAAGGGACGAGAGGTTGAGGCAGTAAATGATTTGGAGTGAGAGAGGCAGATATGAAAAACTCATTGTAGAAATCCTTGACAGAGAAAGTACTAGTCTTGTGATCCGAGAAACACTTATCAATGTTGCGGTGATCTCAATAGTCTAGACCCCTTCGAGGAGCAAAATCCCAGCTAGCAGAATGCTCAAACAGGCTCTATTTCTACTGATGCGACAAATATGATTGAAATGATTTTGAAGAGGTGAGGGAGAGATCCGTTTGCCATTCCAAAAATTGATTCTAGTGCTATTGCCTACTTGAAAGGATAGGTGAGTTTAGCATTGGTATAAGCAAGAAAGCACGAACTCTTGCCGTACGTGTCCGACACGCGTATCCGACACCTACACTCCTCCGACATGCATCAAACACTCGTGATCGTGTGTTATGACGCAGTCAGTGTAGTCAACATGTCGGACATGTCTCGACACACTCAAAACTCGGTTAGAACACAATCAAGACTCGATAACCAACTTTAATTTATTTTTTACTTTTACATGGACGCATATAACCCACCTAATTTGAAGGTTGTTAATTCATCTAAAGTATAAAAAAACTTTCAATTGTGATGCAAGATAAAGAAGGCGATGAAGCATAGACGTTATTCTTCTTCTCTCTCTTGCTTCGTACTTCTTTACTGTTTCTTTTTCTTGCGACAGAGTGTGATCTTCTCACACTTATTTTATATCTTCTTCTCTATGTTTTTTTCTTTATGTTCTTTTTTCCTTTTCAAAAAATGTTCATTTCATTTTCATTTTCATACTTCATTTTTTTTACTTAAATTCTTTCTTTATTAGATTATTGTTTATGTTCATGACTTATTAAAAAAGTATGATGTGTCGTTGTGTCCTCGAGTCCAAGTTTTAAAACATTGTCAAGTCGGCATGTCATGTCTGACATGACGTGCGCGCCCGTGCATTTTTGGTGACAAGTGTTCATGATGGATCTCCATAAAAACAACCACAAGGCTGATTAGAGTACCACCATGACCTTCTAGGCACTATTTCTCTTGAATAATAGCATATCAAAAGCTGTGGTCTTTATTAGCGAACCTCCAAAGCCACTCAGCAAGAGGAGCCTAATTTGTATCTTGAAATCGTCTTTTTGCCAGGCCAACATGTCAGTTTACTAAATGATTTTGTGACCTAAACTAGTACCCGCAAAGTCTCTACATGTTTTTTACATTTTTTATGCTCTTTACCACAGAAACATGGATGGTGATTAGAAAGAGTGAAGATTCGGACGTTTGCCATGTTTGTCTAGTACTTTAGGTAATTATAAAGATGGAAGTACACTATTTAACTGTTTCCACTCAACCAATCCTGAAGTATCCTCCCAAGTATATTCTCCCTACTCCTCCCAAGCCCAAGTACCTCCTAGTCCTATGTCAATAGAATTCACCTCGGATTTGAAAATATTTTCAAGACCCACTATTAACCTGAAATCAACCCAAAGAAACAAACATACAACAATAAGTCAGGAACCATCCCGACTATAGAAAATATAAAGGCTTCTCGCATAGATTAGATATATGATCTTACGCATTGTAGTTAAGGTGTTGGGGCGGAGGCAAAGCGAGGCGGCCGGGCCTGAAAATGGCCGAGGCGGCTGGCAAGGACACCTCAGTGAAGTAAGACGGTCTTAACATTTTTTAAAGATTTTTTTCTAATAAATATAAACATATCAGCATAGTAGTATACATCATCATTTTGATAAGTATCATAAACAAATATATACAAAAAGTGACACAACTACCTAAAATCGAAATGAAAATATAATAAAATTGTATAGCATAGCGAAAAGATGCACTACGTAAGTGTCAAGTAACTTGCAAATATCCATTAAATTATGAAAATCAAAATCTTGAAAAAATAGAAACTTAAGAATATTTAGCATTTGTTAGAAGAAAATAGTTGAAATGGTTAATAAAAATCCACAATTGTGATCACTAATTGGTATTCCAAAAGCATAAAAATCATTGAACTATGCTATGAAAATCAAGATTTGATGTTAATCACAAACTAATTAAAACATGATGTTTTCTCCAAAAATAATAAAAGATTGACAAATTATCAAAACTTAAAAACGTTTTATCTTGTTTTTTACCAAATTTAATCAATATTATACTTAAAAACATAAAACACTATTATAGAGTGGGTTGGCAACATCTTTTTGCTGCAATTGGGTTGCAAATGGGCTAGTTGCAACCTTTTTGGGCTGAGACAGTTGAGCCGGTTGAGGCAGGGCAAGCGTTCCAAGGCAGACGCCTCATTTCACCTCATCGCATTGCCTCACTTTGAGGTGAAATTTTGTAAAAACGCCTTGAGGCGTGCCTAGGCGGTCGCCTTGACTACACTGATCTTACGTGGTACTTCCTTTTAATATGACTTCATCATTCTCTTAAGCACAACATGGTAGTAACTGCAACATCAATCAAAAAATAAGAGAGTAACGTACTGTTGGAGGCTTGCTTTGATGTGCTAACATGCTTATATTGAAGGTCATCCTTTCCTGGTGAGTCAGGTTTGCTGCCTGTCTTCTTCTCATCCCTAGCCTTGTTGAAGATCACAGTGAATCCCTCAGCTGAAGCAGGGTCATTAACATCCCATTCACCAAACTTTGGTAATGGCTGACCCTTGTCCTGTTAAAATTGAAATGTCTCCAGTTGTTCAAATAACTACTTATAATAGAAGAAGAACTGAGAAACGGCAACAATAAACCAAACATAAACAATTACTATCTGCATCACAGACAACATCACAGAGAGGTACAAAGGGATGATCAACTGCCGGCTGCTTGATTGCGACTTACTATACCTCCTAGACGAAAACAACAACTATCCCAACTACAAAAGTAACAACCACTAATGTGCATAATCCCACTCATGAGTTTATGAGAACCCTCAAGAATATCGAAAAGAAATTGCAATCACTTTATACGCAATTATCCGCTCTTGCAAGGTATTGCTACTTTTAACCATTCGAATGTATTGCTTAGGTATTTGGAAAATACATAAGGAATAGAAGTCCCCAAAAGGAGATCATAAAAGGGTAAGCCTGTAAAAATCATCCTTCTTGGATCAAGTCCATTTCCCTCATCACATCTTTAAGATTAACAAGAGTATGACTTCCAAAAGGATATCCGCTTCTCCCATCTCAGATTCATTAAGACATCTAAAAAGCAAGGATATTGAACCATGCTCCTGCTAATCACCAAACCATTGTCCCTCTGGCAAGCGGTCAAATATATGTAACTATAAAAGAATCAAAGTCCTTAGGGATCGAGGCTTGAAACTATAGTTTCATTGTATAGGATAGATTGAGATAATACCTGGTTTTGGATCACACATAATAGGAGTCTGCATTCTTAGAGAACGAGCAATCTATCTCTGTTACGTGTTCATAGAAGTTTGTTTCTAGAGCAACCCAAGTGAAGCCCAATGCCCCCATAATAGAAGGCTTCACTGCCCCACTGATTCTTGATGAATCAAAGTACAGTAACATCCTCAAACCTTCATTAATCAATCTGACACTCCATAATAGCACAGCAACCCCTCCTGACAATATTCAAGCCTTCTTCAAGGCATATAAATACAGGCCAACCAAACACCCATATTGAACGATGATTGTCTAATCGATCACTGAAAGCTAATAAACCAAGAGTGCACTAGTTTGTGGTATATTATTCTCACATAAAAATATATAAGTAAATACATGCTTTACAGAACCATAACCAGACTTTCATTGAAAACTAGTATGGTGATGGAGTGGTAGCCATGGTATGGTGAGTATTTCCAAAAGAAATAGGGGGTCATCAATGATTTTCACGTATTTGTGCCCTAATTTAAGTCCAATGTGTGTTAAATAATCTCAACCACACACAACCACACACACACCAAAAATATATATATATATATATCCAACACAATTTGCACAAAAAAATATCGAACAAACCACAATACGGACAAACTGAACTGGAGACTGTCGTGAGATTTCCCATAATGGGTTTCATAACCACCATGATGTGACATTGCAAAAATAAATTTGACCTCACTTTTGAGTCCTTTTTGGAGTTATACATGAAGCTACCTTTTCTTTTTGAAACTTTGTTATCATGTATTATGTAGAATACTGTATTTGTTGCAAATTTTGTATTCAATGTTCACAATAATTACACACACACAAAAAAAAAAAAACAACTTATTATAACTTGGTATCTCACTAGCCTAATGCATAGATGCATGCATGTATTTTGTGGTCCATGCTATTGGTTTCCTTAACCTTCCACAATTTTTTTTTTTTAAATACAATAAAAACACAACACCACATCAGTCCATTATCATGGCACCCTTCTTCTCTAACCTAATCTCATTCTCTAGCATTTATTTTCTCTCTGGCCTGTAATCACTCAATTCATTTGTAAAGCATGATCTCACACCTTTTATGTAACCTGACCTCATTGTTAAAACCTTCAGTGCATTGTGTGCTGGTCCAAACACTTATGCGCTAAAGGTGGTGCACACCCAAACACTTGTGAAGGATAATGAATTATCTTCCCCTTTTCCTCCTAACAATGCCAATTACTCATGGTTCCCTTCCTCCTCTTTGAAGAAGAATGGTCTTACTCCAACTCCTCATACTCCTTTGAAGAATAATGGGGATACTGACACCATTCGTCTTCATGTAGATGATAAGGGAAGTAAGCCCAATTCTTCTTTAGAGAAGAAAGGGAGTCACCAACAATAACACTATGGCCATCAAAATGAGCCCGCCCACCATCAAATTTAAAAGGAAAAGGGTGCAGGATATCATAAACATAAATAGTTTTGTTATTCGATGGAGTGGGAAGCAAAAACAGTGAAATTTTTTATTCTCCTTATTAACATTGGTGGTCGTGGACTTGGGGGAAGCAGGGAGCAAAAATAGCACATGCAGTTTCATTCTCCTTAACAATAGCTGGGGTATTCGAGGGTGCACATCCTCTATAGCATAAGTGCTTGAACCATCACAAATACTATTGGAGGTGTTTAAAAATAGTCAGGCTCCGTATCTACAAAGAGGTGAAATGAAAATCATAGGCTATAAACGCAAGAAAAATGAAGATTGGGTAAGAGAAGTTGGAAGCGTGGTAATTCAATGATGTCTTGAATTGTTAATTGGAGCCAAAAGTTATAGTTTCAAGCATGTTTTTCAAATAAAATGCAAAAGAAAAGCCAACTTTGCAAGTTATAGGATAAAACACATAGATAGTAGTTGTATGTCATGAAAGGACTTGTTTATTTATTGACAACCATAACTAGGAAGCGGATATGCTATTGATTAAGGAAGAGTGACGAAGGAGGACAATTACAAGATATAGAGACACAAAGATGGGCTCAGTAGAAAACTAGATTCACAAATGTAATGCTTTCAAGCTTGGATATCCCAATGCCAAATGGTTGCAAGCCTTTCCATCACCAGCTTTCAAGTCATTTTCCTCATTCAAAATTCTCTTGTTTCTTCCGCACAAACCCAACAACCACATAAGAGATCAAAGTCCATATGAGTTTCCTAATACCCTAAGTATTTCATATTAAAATATCCCTGGTGTCAAGGCAAAACAGTTCTCCTCGAGAGAATTAAGAAGAAAAATTAAATCTCATTAGAACATGAACATTGGTGTTATAATAGGTGATGGAGTTTTCTTTCGCCATTATAAAAACACATATTTGTCCCCCCAGATTCATTCCACTTCTAGAAAGAACGTCAATTTTGACAAGTCCACTACTTTACTCCCGCAGGACCTAAGTGAAAAAGGGCTAAGAATTCTTGACCCAAGCCAATCACATGTTAGTTGGGCAAGTTGACTCGGTATGTTTGTTTAATATAACTTTAATCATATCCTCCATCATATATCAATAGACTGAAAGCTACTTTAATCATATCCTCCATCATATGTCAATAGACTGAAAACTTATGCACTTTGGTCACTATATGTAGCAGTTTCGGGAGAGTAACTTCACTTGAATAAAACTAAGAATGGAGTATAAGTACAAACTGACAAATACTAAAAACACAACAGAAATAATATAAATATAGAAACATTGTCTGAGGTCCCAAGGATAAAATATTTAATATTGTTACATGTAAAACTGATATAGAATGGGTTCGGAGAGAGTTGGTCAAGCATGGCCGGCTAAGTTTAGATCTGATTTAGCATTTCCTAATGCAAAACTGAACTCAGGTCCGGCTTATCTGCCCTTTGCGTGCACAAATTGACCATGTTGAGTGTGCCCAGTGTTTAACCCCTACTCAAGGCCGCCTTACTCTTACACCTACTTCTCTCCATGCATGTTATTTTACAGATCATAAATAAGTTCTTAAGTAAAAAATCAAACTAATCATTTTGTCTTTAAGCATAACTTTCTGATTTCACAATTCTTACTTAAGTCCATTATACATCCTACACTTAATTGATAGACTACCAAAGGTAAGCATAACCATCTCTATCATGGGAAACCTCTCCCCTCCATTGACGACTACAAAAAGCACATAACCTAAGTTGTAATCCCAGTACTTATATAAATCTTCTTGTGTGCCGAACTGCAGATTGGTTTGGGGTAACGAGGCAAATCGAAGCTCATCTTTTAGTAAATTGCTTGTAATTTGCAGTTTAGCAACTTGATCTGTAGCTAGAAGTCAACACCCAAAGCATTTACAATCAATTTCGCCAACATATCGACAAAACAAGAAGACAACCGCTTGAAAAAACTCGAACACAATTATATAAAGAAAATATCCCCAAAAGTCAATCAACCCTTTGCCAATACTACAAGCAACAAGAGACTCATTACATCACCAAGTCCAATCTATTGATTCACAAACCAAACCAAGTCATCATCAACCATACTATAATCCCAAAACCCCTAAAATTCCACCAAAATCTGATTCAATACCCAAACAAGATAAAAATCCAACATTTTTGCCCAAAATTTCACAAAAACAAAGAAACCCATTCTCCAAACATGATCCAAGTAGCATAGAAAACAGTATCAGACCAAAACCAATCAAATCAGGCAGAGAAAACTAATAAGCAGCTAAACTTACAGAACAGTTGTTCAAATTGATCGATTTGAATAACAACAACAAGTATGAAACTGAGAAAATCTAGCGTTTTGCAAGAAAGGGTTTGAAGTATAACGTACCGACATGAATCCCTCGAAATTCGTTTCGCTGTAGTGAAGCTCTAGAGAGAGAGAAAAGTGAGAAAATGTAGACAGAGAGAGAGAGAGTTGAATCAGTTGGTGTTCTGCTTTGTGAGATTGTGGGCCGCGCTTTATTGGAGAGCTGAGCTAATTGGGCCTTTGAAACGAACGTGGATGGTGGGCCCCCACCTTTTAAGGCCCATTAGAAATTGACGTTTGCAGTGACGTTTGGATCGTCTTCGTTGATCGTTAGGTTTCTACTTTTGGAGTTTGGTTAGTTGCTTCGAAAGTGCCAAGGAAATGGGGAACGCATTAGCTTTGTTGTATCGATGTATTGTAATGTTGATGATATTGTCGTAGCCTATTTCTAGGTGGCAGTCAAAGAACTATCATTATCAGGGAAAAAAAACAAAGAATGATCATGGCAACGGTTGACTAATTGGATTTCAGTTGATGGGACATTCACTCTCATTGTAATTAGTAAGAGGTCGTGATTTTGAGACTCATCGGTTAGAATTTTGTAAGTTTTCGTCCGATTATTAGTAGGGTGGGTGTCAGGATTAGTACCGTTGGTCAGAGAAATCAAGGTCGGAGGCCTTTCAAGACTTTCCTAATGGTCTCAAAACTCAATGCTCCATTTTGAAAAGTGCTCAAATGCTTAGCATCTATATTATAGGGGGAGGTTTGAGCTCTTGACTGTGAGGACGTGTTGCCTCCATTGCATAGTCGGGCCAGACTATACCGCTAGCATTTTTATTGTTTTCTTTGCATTGTTTTTCAACTTCAACCTTGTATTTCCATCGATCGATAGCATCGAACTAGTCTTGAACAACGTTCTTCCGAACGTTCATCCCCATTGTAATCTATTGAATGTTAATGAAAGTTTTTGCTGACTATTGTGCATTGTTATATTGTCTACAAATTGATATTGTGCATTCTCAAGTTAATATTTGTGTCCGTCAAAGTAACTACTCATAGGCTTACTAGTGAATTGGATAGCTAGTGTCGCACGGATTGCTAGTCCGTGACAGTTGGTATCAGAGCCAGAGCTTGTTGAATGCAAACCATGATGCAGGAGCTAAGTGAGTGCCTTGACGCTATGGAGGAACGACAAGCTAGTCGAATGCAAAGACTAGAAAGCAGAATGGACCAATTGAGCTGTTTGGGAGAACAGATCAGCCGCCTTGATGGACTCTTTCACTTGGCAGATAGAGTGGATTCACTGGCTGAGCACGTCGACAATTTAGAGGGAATAACAGTCGTTATGGAAGAGTCGTCTCACCCCACAGCTCAGGTGATGAATGACTACCAATTACAGTTGGAGGACTTATTTGCAAGGGTTGGCTTACTGACCAAGGCCACAGGGACGACTGATCACCCTAGGATGAAAGTGCCTGAGCCAAAGTCATACGCTGGGGTACGAGATGGGAAGGAGCTAGAGAACTTCTTGTTTGATCTAGAACAGTATTTTCGCGCGGTGAACCCTGAATCAGAAGAAGCCAAGGTCACCATGGCGACCATGTACTTAGCAGGTGATGAGAAACTATGGTGGAGAACCAAATATACAGATATGGAAGAAGGTCGCATCCTTATTAGAACTTGGGCAGACCTCAAAAAGGAACTCAGAAATCAATTCTTGCATGAGAATACTGATTTCTTGGCAAGGAGAAAGCTCCACACCATCAAACAGACATGCAATATTTGAGACTATGTCAGGGAATTCTCAACTTGCTTGCTAGAAATTCGAGACATGTCTGAGAAGGACAAAGTTTTCTGTTTCATGGAACAAGCTCAGCCGCTTCTGCAAGCAGAATTACAAAGGCAGAATGTGACAGATATTACAAGTGTTATTGCAGCAGCAGAAAGGTTTAGCGATTATATGCCCATGGCTGGATCCACTTCGCTCAATCATTCCATAGCTAGAACTGACAGTACCAATTCGAGCTCAGGGTCGAATGCTCGATCACCTCACCAAAATTGGGGAAACTCAAATCAGAACCGAGGAAACTACAATTCTCGGCCGTCCAACCAGAATTGGAGTTCCAACAGAAATTGGAACGCCAGCCCTAGCAACTCAAATTACAACAAGAAAGGAGGGCAAAACTACTCTTGGCAGTGGAGACCATCTACATCTGCCCCATGCATTCTTTGCAATAGCAGGGATCCCCCAACAGGCAAATGTCCATCCAAACCAGCCCTACACTCACTGATGTCCTTGCTTCAAACAGAACCTTCTAACTCGACTGCATCGAGCTCGAACCCCACCAACAGTGAGACCTCTCAGATGGGAGCTCTACGCAAGCTCAATGCTGTCAAAGGAGAAATGTATGAACACCCACACAAGAAGGCTTTACAATACATCGACATCACTATCAATGGGTTCCATTCCCAAGCATTGTTGGATTCAGGAGCGACAGACAATTTTATTGCCCCAGAGGAAGCTAGATGTGTGGGTCTGAACTTAGGAGACGTGGGTAAATTGAAAGCTGTCAACTTTGAGGCAATCTCTATTAATGATATGGCTAGAGTTGTATCACTACAGGTTGGTCCATGGGAAGGAAGATCAAACTTCTTGGCCATCCCACTTAATGATTTTAAGGTGATTCTTGGCCAAGAATTCTTTCGATGAGGTGCAGCAGGACCACTACCTTTCATGGACTCCTTGGGCTTTTTCGAACCCAGACTACGCATTGTACCAACCTCAATTCGACCCACAACTCATGATAGAATATTGTCGGCGCTCCAAGTCAAGAGAGGCTTGGCCAAAGGAGAAGATACATACTTAGCTGTGGCAAAGCTAGAGATGGAAGATGATACTAGCAAAATCCCTTCAACGAAGTGATGCCGAATGAATTGCCAAATAATCTACCTCCCAGAAGGCTCATTGATCACGAAATTGAGTTAGTGCCTGGTGCCAAGCGACCCGCACGTAGTCCATATCGCATGAGTCCTCCAGAGTTGACCGAATTGATAAAACAACTAGATGGCTTGTTGGCGTCGGGATTCATTCAGCCCTCTAAAGCACCTTATGGGGCACCTGTTCTTTTTCAACGGAAACATTATGGCAGTCTTCGCCTTTGTGTTGACTATAAAGCCTTGAACAAAGTCACTATAAAGAACAAATATCTGCTATCGCTCATTGCAGACTTATTCGACCAATTTGGATCCGCCAGATACTTCACAAAACTCGATTTGAGATCAGGTTACCATCAGGTCCGCATTGTTGCTGGCGATGAACCCAAAACTGTTTGTTCTACTAGATATGGGTCATATGAGTTCCTAGTAATGCCCTTCGGCTTGACCAATGCTCCAGTTACGTTTTGCACCCTTATGAATGGCCTGTTCTGTCACCTTCTGGACAAGTCTGTGGTTGTCTATCTTGATGATATTGTGGTTTATAGTGGAACTATAGAAGAACACCTACATCATTTGTGAGAAGTGTTCCAAATCCTTAGGGATAATCATCTCTTTGTCAAGAAGGAGAAGTGCGCATTCGGCCAGACCCAGACGGGTCATGTTATTAGCAATGGCAAGATTCAGATAGACATGGAGAAAGTCAAGGCAATCCATGATTGGAACACTCCTAAGAACGTGTCTCAACTACATTATTTCCTTGGACTCGCAAACTATTATCGTCGCTTCATAAGGGACTACTCTAAGTGAGTTGTTGCACTGACAAATTTGTTGAAACAAGACCGAACATGGGAATGGGATAGGCAGTGTGAAGCTTCATTCCAAGACTTAAAACTGGCCATGATGAAAGATCCAGTATTGGCCTTGCCAGACATCACCAAGCCCTTTGAAGTACAAACAGATGCATCCGATTATGCCTTAGGGGGAGTTTTGCTTCAAGATGGTCACCCGGTAGCATATGAGAGTCGAAAGTTGAATGATACAGAGTCATGTTACTCAGCTCAGGAAAAGAAATTGCTAGCCATTGTACATTGTTTACGGGTGTGGAGACACTACCTTTTGTGATCTCAAGTCCTTGTTAAAACGGATAATGCTGCAGCAAGCCATTTCCTTACTCAGAAGATGCTAACCTCCAAGCAATCTCAATGGCAGAAAAAATTAGCAGAATTTGACTTAGTATTGGAATACAAGCCAGGGCGCACTAACAATGTAGCTGATGCACACAGTAGAGGGCAGACCTTGCAGTGCTAACCCATACCGGTCCGAGTCACACCATCTTGGAGAAGATCAAAGCAGGCTTACAGACAGACCCACAAGCGACGACAATTACTGAGTTGATCAAGCAGGGCAAAATTCGACGGTTCTGGATAAAAGATGGAGCAATACTCACAACTGGTAATCGCCTCTTTGTTCCAAGAACCTCTGGTTTGAGGAAAGAACTTTTGAGCGAATCCCATGACACCCATTGGGCGGGACATCCAGGTTGGAGACGAACACTTGCATTGCTAGAGAGGGGGTACTATTGGCCGCAGATACAAGAGGATGTAATAGCCTATGTTCGAACATGTCTTATTTGCTAGCAAGATAAGGTTGAAAGAGATTGACCAGTAGGCTTACAAGAGCCCTTGCCTGTTTCGACTCGTCCTTGGGAAAATGTTTCCATGGACTTCATTACTAGGTTATCGAAAGTGAAGAATTTCAGGTGTATCCTTGTAGTTGTTGACTGATTATCAAAGTATGTGACCTTTGTGCCGACCGGATTGACTTACATAGCCGAAGATATGGCGCAATTGTTCCTCAAGCACGTTAGTGAAGTATTGGGGATTGCCCGAAAACATTGTTAGCGACCGTGATGCTCGCTTCACCGAAAAGTTCTGGAAGGAGTTGTTCAAGCTCTTGGGGTCCAAACTTAATATGTTGACAAACCAACATCCCCAATCTGATGGACAGATTGAGCGCTTTAACTCTATGCTCGAAGAGTACCTTCGTAATTTTGTAAGTGCAAATCAGAAAAATTGGGTGGGACTACTTGATGTTGCACAATTTTGTTTCAACTTACAAAAGAGCTCAGTTACTCACTCCAGCCCCTTTCAGTTGGTTACTGATCAGCAACCATTGACACCACATACAATACTTACCGGATACCAAGGACCCAGCCCAAGAGCTCTTGAATTTGTCAAAGCCTGGCAGAAAAACATTGAAGTTGCTCGAGCCTATCTTGAGAAAGCATCCCGTCACATGAAGAAATGGGCCGACAAGAAACGACGGATTGATCCTTTTGAAGTCGGGGACTTGGTATTGGTGAAGCTAGATAAAATGACAGCTAGAGCACACATCAATCTGTTTCGCAAGTATGAGGGACCGGTACAGATTATTGAGAAAGTCGGCAAAGTCTCCTATTGCGTCAAGTTACCACATTGGCTCCGTTTCACCCATCCTGTCTTCCATGCAAGTAACTTAAAGTCCATGCAAGTAACTTGAAATCCTACCATGCAGATGCCACTGATCCCACAAGAAATGTATCTATCCGAGCATTGCCTAAGCATCCTACTAAGCCAGACCAAGAGGTGGAAGAAATCTTAGCTAACCGCCTCATCAACAACACAGGCCCGGATAGAGAGTATTTGGTCAAGTGGCAGGATCAACCTCCTTCAGAGATCAGTTGGGAGCCAGTCGAGCATCTGTTGCCGTACCTCTCAAAGCTGGAAGAGTATTTGAAAAACTTCGCTGCCAGGGCATCAGCGAATTGAGTGTGGGAGAGTGTCAGGACTAGTACCGTTGGTCAGGGAAATCAAGGTCAGTGGTCTTTCAAGACTTTCCTAATGGTCTCAAAACTCAATGCTCCATTTTGAAAAGTGCCCAAATGCTTAGCATCTATATTATAGGGGGAATGTTTGAGTTATTGACTGTGAGGACGTGTTGCCTCCATTGCATAATCGGGCCAGACTATACTGCTAGCATTTTTATTGTTTTCTTTGCATTGCTTTTCAACTTGAACCTTGTATTTTCATCGATCGATAGCATCGAACTAGTCTTGAGCAATGTCCTTCCGAACGTTCCTCCCGATTGTAATCTATTGAATGTTAATGAAAGCTTTTGCTGACTATTGTGCATTGTTATATTGTCTACAGATTGATATTGTGCATTCTCAAGTTAATATTTGTGTCCGTCAAAGTAACTACTCATAGGCTTACTAGTGAATTGGATAGCTAGTGCCGCACGGATTGCTAGTCCGTGACAGTGGGCATCCCATTTTGTGATCCCGAGTTTTCGCCTGATTATTAGTAGGGGTGGGCATCCCATCTCGCGATCCCGATCTCGTCCCCATTTTTTTGGGGTTCTATTGAGATTGATCAATCACATCTTATCCCAATCTAGAGCGGGATGGGATCGAAATAAAAAAATTCAATCTCGTATGTCCCGAACCGATTTTTTTTAATATGAAATATGTAATATGAAACTATTTGTTGACATGATTTTTTATTTGTTGTTTTATTTATTGACATTGCGACTTACCTAGATAATGAATTTAACTCAAACTCTTTCTTTTTTTCATCTTTCTAACTTTTGACAACAACAATGTGTGTTCTTCGTAGTTTTTAAATGACAAACACATTGATCATTTTCATTAGCAATGTACAAAAAAATAGCTATACTCAATAGTGGTTCTAAAATAAACGGAGTAAAAGCTAATTTAACGGAAAATAATAATCAATGGCTTAAAGTTATATAATTGTTCTTAGAGTTGTGTGTTTTATAAATCCAAAATTTTCAATCTTGCATGTTAAATTTTCAATTCAAAATTTAATACATGCTCATCTCGTCCCGAACTTGTTTGGGATGGGATGTGGTTTATCTAGTCCTGTCCCGATCCCAAACAAATGAGATGAAATAGGAATGAAGTTCATGCGGGATGGAGGCGATGGACCGGAACGAAAGCAAATCCCCATGCGAGATAAAGACGATGGACCAGAGAGAAAGCAAGTCTCCATGCAAGATGGAGGCAACGAGGATATTAAGTGACAACAATATTGTATCCTTCGGGCTGATTTAGTTAGCCCTATAGGTCAGTCATATAACATTTAGGCACGAATTAATAAATAAATAAATAAAGTCAACGACCCAAGGGCAAAAAAAAAAGATCATGGCAACGAAAGGAACATCAGGAAGAAAAGATTGGGTTGGTCATACGAACCAAAGAGTGATAATCACTGGGTTGGTCATACAAACCAAAGAGTACTAGATTGCATATCTGATGATCGTTACAGTACAACGCACAATCTAATTGGATTGCCAGTTAAATGCTATTAACAGGTCTGTACAATGAAATGATGGGAATAATGAACAAAGAGAACGAATACTATTCATTTATCAAATGCAAACATGCACAAAAGTTGCACCAAGGCTGCAAGGATAAATGTCTTTTACCAGACAAAAAGACCAATTGGTCTCTGATGGTTGATCAACAAATAACATATAAACAGTGAACAAAAATATGTACTTAGCAGCTAGACTATAGCTGAAATTCTGCCAAAATGGTGAGAAACTAGTAGATTGTGATTGCTGAGCTGTTGCTGTTTCTTCTTCAAAAGAATATAATTGAGTCCTCTTTGTGCTGGTGAAGATCCCTCGCTAACTATTCTAATGGTATGAAGTCTTTCAAACTGAAGAGGGCAATGCACCATCACATTTGACATATTGGTGACCCAAAACGCCAGCAATTGATGAAGTTACAGCCCTTTGTCCTTGTAGCCTCATTATCTGGAGAAATCACTATTTAGAGTGTGGAGAAAACACTTCAAAATAAGGCGAGGGGAGGGGAGATGTAGCGAACCTGTACATGGCCAACATCAACAGGTCCCACCTTCACCAGTATAAATTTATCCTTGAGAAACCTAATTAACCGAAGTCAAAACCTTCACTGCCTTCGTGAATTGCCAGAAGCAAGCGATCTTGAAGTTGTTCCTTGGAAGGATACTCAGGAAGGTCTAGTTGATTGAAGCTGAGAGAAAGAGGAAGCGTAAAAAAAGTTCTAGGTCAGATTGCTGTCATAGAAAAGAATTATATTCAAAAGGAGAATCTTATAAAATGTAAAAAGAACATCAAAAGCAATCAGTACTAACCAGGTATGAGCTGAAGGCAACCTCTCTGGAGCTCCATACGCCTTGTGGATCTGAAACCGTTGAGGGCCAGAGATACCTTGCAGTGCTTTAAATCCTTCCAATGGAACCTGAAAAGCCACAATAATTAGTTGCTTCAAAGCCATAATAGTAAAGAACTTAGTCATAAAAACAACTGATTCTAAGGAAATGCCCTTGTATAAAGTGGTATGTTAAATCACCTTTGACGTTCCAGTCACAAACTGAAGAAATCTTGCCATGTCCTCCTTGCTAAATGCTTCAACAACCTCCCAGAACCATTGCACAACGCCAGATGCAGCTGTATAACCGGTATATTCCGTATTGGCTTTCAGATCATCCACTGCAAAGATGTAAAATTCAATAAAACAAGATAAAAAAACTAACATACTAAAATCTAAGAACGTTCATGTTAAAATGCGAACTCACGGTCAATTTCTGGAAGCCCACTGATAAGAAGCTCAAGCTCTTTATCATTGAATATTGAAATAAGTTCTTGTGGGACCAATTCATTGAAACCTTCTAGGAAGGAAGTTATCTGAGGACGGATGGCGTTTGTTAAGATGTGTTCTGCAACAAGGTCTACATACTCGTGCTTTGTTTCTTCTGTGACCCGAATATTTCTTCCTCCAGGTATAAGTTCATAGTCGGTAACCTTTTCAAAGTACAAATTACAAAGAATAAGTGAAAGTTTCACATAACTGAAATAGTGAAACCATACTTAGTACAATAAAACCCTGAATATAATAAGATCCAGGAAGAGATCAATTTCTCAATCACTTTGTCAAATATCGCAAGCTATAAGACTTTTATATAAGAGAAAATGTGAAGAAATGCAAAAAGAGTATGAACTATAGCTGACAAGGATCAAGCTGAAACAAATATTAAAGGAATTTTAGTGGATATTAACTATGAGCCAAAAGTTCAGAAACATAAAGATCAGTGTGCATCTATTGTCTGCATAGCCTTACCTCAGTTTTTTCATAAAGAATGTGCTTCTCCTCATCGGCATCCATGCTAAAGGTTAGGTCAGGTATGTCACTCACATCATTCTGTTAAAGACAAAAATTGTAATTATTTTCCATCCAAACACAATCTTAACTCTGTGAACTCCAGTATATTTTAAGAATCATAGGAGTATGGTTACTAACCTCCAGCATCCACTTTAAGTTCTTGTAGTAATCAGGATCAACAGCCTCTATATCATGGTAAGTCACCTTTGCACCAAGAATGTGCTTGTAGAAAGAGCGAGTAAGGTACACATCCAAGAGTTGACCATCGAATAGAGCCTTAGCAACCTGTAAAAGACAACAATGAATTAGTACTGCTTGGAAAAAAACACCAAAAACAAAATCCTCGTTCAGAATGCAAAATTGTCTATAGAAAATTACCACACGACCGACAAACTTGAAGTATGAAAGATGCTCAGTCTGGTACACAGAATTGGGGTTTGGTTGGAAAGTAGCATTGCTTCCCACGGTAGTAAAAAGTAGAGCTCCCTTGTCGAATATGACCCTGGAGAGCAACTGATACCATTCTCTTGTCAAACCACCAGCATCAATACCTTCTTCACCTTGGAACTGCACAGTTAAGCGTCCCTTCAAATCTAAGTTGGAGCGCATCCTCAACTGATTATAGGAGTCCTCCAAAACATATGCACGACGAACACTAATGCGTAATGGAGCAGAAGGATGCTGCTCATGGTGCTGCCTGATTCTTGAACGGAAATATGCTCTCTTATTGTCAAAATCAATCAGTCTTGGTGCCTTAAGCATCATAGAAAGTGATTTTTCCAGCAGACCTGGATTTTGTCTAATGAATGCATTCAAAAGACGCCGATGCTTCTCAGAAAACCTCGCAAAGGTCATAGCAGCATCAGGTCGTCTCTGGACAGTCCCAACAAATTTGCTTGATGATTCGGCAGCACTGCTTGATGATTCTTTGACTTCTCTTGCAGTAACATTGGCATGATCTTGTGGCACAATATTAGTATTTGCCTGTAGCCTCTCGCATAAAACAAAGAAGGCTTCAATAAATGGCAAGAGCCTCTGTGTACCAGGGGGAAGTGGTGGAAACAGAGAAGAGCCACCTCCTATGTGCTCTCCAGCACTTGGATTTGATATGGAAGAAGAGGTAGAGCTATGTCCAAGCTTGGTCTCAGTCGTGCTTATGCAGTCGCTCAATTCTTGCCACAATGGCTCAAGTGCAACATTTAAATTCCACATGAGTGTATGCTCTTCCTTCTCTCCTTCATTTGGTTGACCCTTATTTGCATCCAGGATTGGTGACGTGAGTGCACTAAGTGCTTGAAGAACACGTAAAACTGCAGCCCCAGCCATGGAACCAGCACTCAGGCCCAGCATGTGCGTACGTCTCAAAGTAACAAGCTCACCCACAGCGGAACTACTCAAACCATGAGCTAAACCAGCCAACTCTGAAGTAAAGAACTTTCGATGAGGAACAGCAACTGAAGCCAACTTCTTCAGTACCTCAGCTGCATATGAATACACCTTATCTGAAATCCTAATGAATAAAAAACAGAAATTAGTAATGAAGCATAGTTGCAAAAGGCTAAGCAAGAAACTTTTCAAGTTGGTGACAGCAAAATTAAATAAAAAAATAAAGTGGGTTGTTTTAAGTACCCCTCATTTGCAAGAAGACTACACAAGTTCCGCAAATCAGGCTGAGGAAGCTGCAAGAAAATATCATATGCACCAACAGTTTTCTTAACTTTTGATGTAGATACTTCACTGCTGATGTTTTTGTCCACCTCTTGCCCAGATTCCTGTCTAATCACAGGAAGATCTTTCTGAGCATCACATGATTCTTCATTCACAAGAAGACTTTCGGAATTGGCTGCCTCGAGTTCAGAATGGGGTTGGCATTCTACTTTTGATGCAGCAGTATGAACGACTACTTGCAGCAACCCCATAACCTGCACATTATAATCAGAAAAGGAATTTATTAAAGCTAGTATAATACTAAGTATTATATAGTTTCCAGAAAGACACAAGTAGTACCTGTTCAAGATGAGCATTACTGCGTAGGAAAAGTGGTTGATTCAATAGCTTCAGGAATAATATTAGAGGAATGTCCCCTTGTGAGGTCCCTACTACACTTGATGAGTCTGTTCTATCCAAAAATTCCTCTTTCCCTTTTTCCAGTTTGACTTCCGACTGCCCAGAGCTAAGAAAGTCAGGGTTTAGCGAAGGATCAAAATGAAAAAGAATATTTGCAACTGCCGAATGATTTGTAGCCAGATAAGATATAATCTCGAAAATGCGGCGCGACACCAGAGGCGGAAGACCTGCAGAAGAAGAGTGGTCCAAATTAAAGCATTTTGTAATCAATCATAGTGTAAACTAAGACTAAGGGATGTATGTTTAAGACAAAAAGGGTACCATCCAACAGCTGGGATCTTCCATAGACAACATTTGACAGACATCCATAAAGCCTTTGTGTAGTAACGGTTGCAGATCCACTAGCAAAACGTTCAGCTTCTGGTTTAATCATATCTAGCAAAATGCGAAGAAGGACTGCCCTCGTAACACTATGTGCACATAGATTCAACAACAATCTTTGAAGAAGACCCTTTCCGAGAGGCTTCACATGCAAAGAAAAAATAAAAATAGAGATGTTACCATGTGTTCTGAATATTGGAATGAAAGAGCAGTAATGAATATCGCAATAAACCTACAACATCAAGTCCATTTTAAATCTAAATAAAAAACATGACCAAAAGAATTATTCTTTCTACAATTTCTAATTGTGGCCAAATAGTAGATTGACTAAACAAGCTACAAAACCGTAGACACATCTACACTAACCAATAACTTTTACATACTGAAAAAATGACAATCCACTTTCATCACGAACATGAATACAACATTATTCTTTTCCCTAGAAAATCGAGGTGTAAAACTTTTTTTTTTCTTATTTACTGGTTATTCATTATTGTAATTTGGTAAGGCTGAGCCTCCACCTTACTGCATCATGTTCAAACATAAAAAGGTGTGTATTTGCCTTGTCACATAACCTGATAACCCATAATCTTCATTAGAAAACCAAATAACAATATTTGAATCATAATCCATAACCTCATATTTAGATTGTATTTCACAATTAACCAGACCGCAATCTTGGACAACTTTCAGTGATACCATATCTAATGGCATTACAAAACTTTGCAATGCCCACTCTTAAATGGTAATCATATAATTATTCAGTCATATCCTTGATCCTAAACTATATCTTTATCTCGCAAAGCACCCCTCATTCCCGAAAAAGATAAAACCTTGTCATGCTAAACGAGGGCTCCAAAATAGATAAACCCTCAAATGTAAATAAGGCTCACGTAGAAATGAGAAATCCCTATCCATGTCTACAGATAACATAGGATAAGATACACTTGAGATTCCCAACACCCATTGGCCTTCAACTTATTGCTATAAAAGTTGTATTTCACCAGTTATTATCATTCTTTGTACTGTACTTCCCTTATATGCACTTCAATTTACATTTACATATTCCTAAGGTTTTGCTCTTGCACATTATCAATTCCAAGTTCGTCATTAATACAATCCTATCCTTCATGCTTGATAGTAAGTAATCTAGACATGCACATCATTAAAAAATTTAACAGTACTTCATCTAAAACAAGTTGTACAATATCTGATCAGCAGGATGGAACTTGTTACTAAGCACAAATAGTTCAGAAGGGATCTTGTACAATATCTGATCAGCAGGATGGAACTTGTTACTAAGCACAAATAGTTCAGAAGGGATCTTGTAGATCAAGCACGCATGTCGTATAACTTTCATGAATGCAAATCAATCACATGACTTGCAATCTACAAAGAGAACAGAGAAATACCTGTGCCAATCTTAGGAGCCGAATTAGTGCTTTTAAAGCATTGGCATCCATGAGTGGTGTGCCTTCGATTTCCTTCACTTTCAAACTATCTGAAATAGCAGAAATTGCTCTCCGACCTATTGTAACTCCTACACCTCTATCCATCACTGATTGCCTGTCAAATCCAAGACTATTCCTCCTGCCGCTAAGCCTGTGGTTGCTTCCGAATAGACTATGAGCCTGATAATGACTCATTGCCCTATCCCTAAGCATCTGGGCCTCCGCAAGTAATGGGGAAGGTAGTGCAGATAAAACTGCTTCCGAGGAAGTCAACAGAACCTATTAAGAAGCAAAAGAAAAATGTTATAACAGTTCAAGCTGGCGAAGACAAATCCCAAAGGGGAAATTTTAGCACCTCTTCACGTAAATCAGCAGGAAAAGTAGCTATGATAGAAGCATTATCCATGTCTACAGGCAGTCCTTCAGCTTGTTGAGATTGTACGACTCTTTGTGCTCGCCGCTGTACCAAGACTTCAGCTTGAATATCTGGAGGGAGAGCAGCCAAAAACTCAGGGTCAATATCCTCTGCCGAAGGTGGTGCATAAGCTGCTGGTTGAACAAGCCGGCTTTGCTGGGAAGCAAGAACTTCTGAACGAAGATCTTCAGGTAGTGCCTCCAAAAAGGTAGGGTCAATAGCATTCACACTAGAACCCTCGTTGCTAACACTATTTTGATCTGCTTGATTAGTCCCGTGAACAATTTCAGTGCTCTGACCAGCAGATGGCTCATTGACAGCATCATTGGGAACAGGTGTAGACTGAGCGGAATGATTTCCGGAAGTGTTTGTTGCATCCATATCAACATCAGCACTAACTGAAAAGGCATGACCATCACCAGCATCAGCCATTTCTGAACCAGAATCAAGACGTGCATAATTACTAGACTGGCTATCAGTTCGAGAAGGCCCATCAAAACAACCATCCCGAACTGCAGAGTCCTGATTGGCAAGCGCATTAGACCGACCTTGATCTTGTCCAGCAATATTTCGTGCCTCAGTCTGGATACCAATCTCAGGGATAGTCTCTAACTGTCCACTGTTAATACCATCTCCATCGCCAATTTCCATGTTTCCACTCCCATTTGGCGTATTGTTTAGCTCATTTGCCTGCCCTGAAACATGTTCCTGAAACTGTAAATCTTCACCAACTTCTTCCGCAACGAATGCATTATCACTTCTTTCAACCACTGGATTTTCTGAGCGATGTGCTATTTCGGTACTTAACTCTTGATGCTGGGCTTGACTTTGCTGGCTGTCAACGTTATCACCTGCTACCAAAGGTTGACCATCAATATGTGATTGTGGGACATCCAATTGAAGTTTCTCCTGCACCCCAGAATTCTCCACAGCCATTTGAACAAGAGGAGCACTGGCAGGAGTAACACTACGTAACTGAGATACAAAGTGTTCCTCTACAGCCTGAGCAATTGCAGCAGCTTGACCACCTGCGTGAGGCTGACCATCATCGGTCCATCGACCATCTCCTGGTCCTCTCCGGCCTGCCAAATGAAGGTGATCAATCCCTAGAGAAAAGTCAATAAGAGGCGGTGGTGCTGAACCAACCAAACGATCACCAAAAAGAGATGCTGATGCATGCTCAGATGGAAGAACAGGAGCATCAAACATGAAAAAGTGAGTTGCATCGAAACTACCAGCAGGTAAAGCTTCCAAATCTCTGGACGAATTTCCAGCTGATGACCATATTGAAACTGGTTCCCCAGACTGTGATGGCCTAAGTAAGAGTGGGTGTTGAAAACCATTTCCATCTAAACCAGAACGCTCAAGGAAAGTTCTACTCCCAGTTTGACGGCGTCGTTCAACACCTAAAGGCCTGCGAACGCCAAATATGTCATCCACATTCACACCCTGAAAAGGCTCCGCTGCAACATCAATCAGTCCACTTGCAGCTCCAGGTCGCCCAAGAACTTGCAACTGATCTAAACCACCCAAGCCCTCCCTCCACCTAACTTCTATAACACGATTCTCATGGAAATCATCATCTTCATCATCAATCATTCCTTCATTGTACTCATCCCCAAGCCCGTTATCATCATGATCCTCCACATCAGTATCTGCTAGTGACATCAGTGCAGCACCATCTTCTGCTATATCCTCATCCTCCTCATCTTCATCGTCATCTTCATCTTCCCCATCATCACCCATGTCTTCATCATCCTCATCACCCATGTCATCATTTTCCCTGTGTTCCACTCTGAAACTCACCTCAACTCCATCTGTGTTGCGAATAGCATCTTCTTCCATATCCCCACTCATGAATTCCACCCTATTTTCCGTAGGAGGGTTAGTGGCTGTGGCTTCTTCCACTTCTATTCTCATATCTTGCTCCATACAGCGATTTGGAGTTGCACCTTGATCCCCTTCATTGTGATTTCTATGAAGCTGTTCTTCGGTTTGCACTGCCTCGATGCCCTCATTTTCAGTATTATTCGGACCATTCTCTACAGCTTCACTGCCCGAAGTTGCATTTGTTTGAGCTTCACTTCTTCCATTAGCAACTGCTGATTTTTTCTTGTTGGACCCATCAGATTTGAATGGTTGTTCACTAGCATTGGCAGCTCTTGTCAAGCTCTCCAAAGCCTTGAGTATGAGATTCGCAACTTTTGGAGCATCAGGGTGATCCAAATCAAATACCTGAAGAATACTTGTCAAAGACTGAACCATACCCCCATCTATCATGGTCTTTGCTATATCCGGCGAGCATCCAGGACCAGGTAAATTGCCAGAAGAGGAATTCTTTGACAAAATGGAATTAACAAGATCAACAAAAGCTAAGACCTTTTTGCTTGGCAATAATACGTGGTTGGAAGAATTGCTCTCCAAGTTTGAGAATGACGATAAAGCTCGTACGATTTCATTAATTACACGTCTACGCCCTTCACTAGAGCGACCAGACAGCACCACCAAAAACCATGAAGCTTTTTCAGATAATTTGTCTCTCCATTCATCAGAGACTTCAACAGTTTTATCAGAAGATAGTGGAAGCAGCCGGTGCAAAACATGATACAGTATCCCACCCTGTCCAACACCATCTACTAGACTGGATCCCCTATTCTGGCAGGTCTCAGAATCTCGTTTCAATATAACTCCTACTGCATGAACATACATGAGAAGAATATCACTCATCAATTTAAGGACAAATGTAACCTTTGCCAGTCCTGCTGATCCTTCAGTGACAATATCATTCTCCATCTTCTTCACATTGTCAACTTTTGATTTACCCTTTTTCCTTGAACTTGGTTCATCCACTTCCATCGGAATTGAAGAACTGGTACATTCTTCCAATCTTTTCGGGGAAGTGTAGCTCATAATTATTTCCAGAAGCTGGTCAATCACAAGAGTGAGATTTGGGGGAACCTTTTTGTGAATCTTGGAATATTTACCTGGTGTATCATGTTGCTTATTTTCAGGAATCCGCACACCTTCATTAGAGGAGACTCCAAGTTCAGCACCTGATGCTTTTGATTTGTCCTTTTCTTTTTCCTTTAATAATGTTATGTTGGTCCTCCCTCCGGATGTCTCCAACTGACAAACAACAGCTGCAGCACGCATGAAGACCACAGGATCTCTAGAAATAACAGGTGCCATGGATGTCAAGAATGTCCGCGGTGAAAGACGGCCTGCATGACGACTAAGAATTCCTGTAAGAGTTTGTCGAATTTCCAACTCCATAGCCATTTGAAGGGTTTGAGGATCCTCAAGGAGATGCCTAGTAATGGCAGATGCCACACTGTCATACCCAGGGAAGAAACAACTTCTTGGAAGACTAAAAAGGGCAGCCAACCCTCCATTTTCGAGAAATTGCATGGCTATTGCATGTGTTTTTGTCAAACGGGCACATAACTGGAAAACAGCCTGCATGACCAAGGCAGGGACATGCTGTTTGATGAAGTCACAAGCAACACCTAGTACCATGTGACACTCCTCAAGAGTCAGGTAACCAGTAGACTTCCCTAATACCTTCTCAAAGGTGTTTCTAGATTCATTTTCATTAGCCTCTGTAGCAGATTTCTTCTCTGCAACTGGTGCTTGAAGGGATAATGAAACCTGTTCTTCAGATGAGTCAGCTATAGATCCTGACTGGATTCCTTCAGTACCTTCACGAATAACTTTGGGTCTGGACTGCAACATGTTGTCCAAAATAAGTAGCAAAGCTGTTATGCATTTTGGAACTGGAACCTCTTCTCCGGACTCATTTCTCACCTTGAAGTTTGTCAAGATATCTATAGCAGCACAGACAATACCATTCTTGGCGGCGATTTCTCGGGTACTATCATCTTCAGAGAGAAGTATGGCCAAAATATGAGATACTGTACACAATAACCCAGTATCCTTTGAGAAATCTGATGGACATAGCTTCAGCTGCTGAATCAGATGGGTAGCAACTCTTGGACGATCTTCTCCTTTATTCCGATTACAAAGAGTTACTAGCAAATCTGTGAGGACAAAGGCCATAGAATCACTGCTTTGGAACAACTTCATAGATGAAGCCAGAATATCATCAACTGGAGGTGCCTCTGTCACTCTCTCCTCAGCTGCTACATCTTTTGTCTTGTCAGCAGTATCCTCTTTAGATGTTTCTGATGAATTTCCCAGTGATAAGGCAAGGGCTCGAGCCAGCTCATCATCCTCCTGCACAGGATCTTCAGCATGACTAAACAACCACTCCATGGCCATCTCAACACTGTTGGTTTCCACCCGCCTCAATGCTTCCTCTGCTCTTGCTCGGGTAAAACCCATCTCAACAATGGTGGCAATAGTTGATTCATCAGGAGGAGGGCCCATGAAACGCTGTGATGCACTGCCTGCAGTACCGTTGCGACCCCGTTTAACGTCTCCAACACCAGCATAGATATTTGTAACAAGGGAAACCATGGCAGTAACAAATGTCAAATTGCAATTAGGAAACATGGGATGATTCCATATCGGAAGGATAACATCTAGAACCTGAGACTGCAACATACGAACAAAAACTTCTGGATCTCTAGGAACAGGAAACAACCCAATGGACAGACCAGCTGCAGCAGGCTGGACAAGCTGCTGGGCCTGAGACGATGAATTCAAAGATAAAAGTAAAGAAGAATTTACAAAGTATTCCAGCATACGGCAATAAGTCTGTAACGTATCAAACAACCACACACCCTGAGACATCTTCTTTCCTTCGCTAGCCCTGTCTTGATCAATTTCAAATGATGGGACCGAGTGAGGTAATGTCCAAAGAAGTTGGCTAGTAGCCTCAAATGTTGTCAAAAGCTCCTTGAAAGTTCCATGAACATAGAAGTTATTCACCAGTATTGTATTGCATGCACGGCGTCTACTATCAAACGTAAGAGCCACCATGTCATCAACGACTTTTCCAAGATATCTACATTTCACTGACAGTGACATTTCAAGAGCATCAGATGCAGGATGTCCTGGGAAGCTAAGAGCCTCATGAAAGATTTTGGATAAAGCTGTAGCAAGGCTTTTTGAAGCAGAACTTAATGAACCAGAATCAACTCTGCGACGGTTGGGACCACTAAAACCCTTGACAAGAGTCACATAAAAAGAGCGTATTGAAAAAGCAAGCTTAGTTAGATTTTCCAAAATAATAACATCCTGGCTTTTAGTTTTAGCTTCCTGAGTAGAAGAATTCTCTGTAACATTTGCAGAACCTTCTGAATCAACACTTGTTGCTTCTGCCTGCCGACCAGTCCTTGCAGCACGCATACGAGTCAAGCCGTGTCTACCATGACGATGTGCACCATCACCAGAACGAATGAATGATAGGAACTCCTGTTCCCCACCCCAATGGGATTGAGATCCAGACCTTATTGAGACAGGATCCATATACCGTCCCATTGGAACAACCAGATTAGCATCATCATCATTTCCAGCTGTGACAGAAATGCTAGCATCTGTAGTTCCAGTCCCCTGGTCATCACCCCTTTTCTCTTCCATCTTGGAATCACTGACTAAAGAAATTTGCCAAAGTATCTCCTTATAAGCCTTCGCAAGATCCTTCAACACATCAGCATCTGCAGTGCCCAATTCAGATACCATACTCGTAGATCCTTTCAACAGAAAACAACAAATAGATAGGAGTCCATCAAGAGTAAAGAGACATCTCAATACTTCCATTTGCTTTCCAGGTTCAAGCTCAACAAGCTGAGTTCCTCCAACCGAACCTAAGATCTCATTGCTTGATTTCAGATGTTCTCTCAAGAATGTGCACAACGCCCGAGCTAACGAAGCAGTGTGTTGAGGTGAAAAATTCTTAAAAGCAACAGATAAACTCTGGCCAACTGAAACGGAAATAGGCAATAACGGCAACTTCAACAACTCCAGAACCGCTTCAATACCCTTCTTCTCAATAAATATACGGCATGCATCAGCATTCTGAAGAATAGTTTCAAGAAGACGGGCAGCATTACTTATGCATTCAGGAAGGAAAGACTCGATATTAACCCCAGAAGCTTCAGAGGATGATGCTTCAGTTGCCTGCTCAGAAGACTCTGCCTTGGATGATGATTCTCCATCATCTGAAGAAACTATGACCCTCTCTTCTGCATCAGTTTCCATTGGGACAGGAACTGAAGAAGAGGAGAAATTATCCGTGACCGAAGGAGTCTCTACCCCATGCCCTATCTTCGAGATGGTATTTAAGACCTCAATCAGCATATCCACTCCAAAACTGCGCAATGAGGAAGCATGGCGCATGAGTTCATCCAACCCAGTCGACAGCGATCCTGGAGTATCACCAGTTAGAGCACGTAAATACGTTCTAGAAGTGAATATCCTCACAAAACACCTCAAAGCATTGCGATCCTTAACAGCTTGGAGACCTTTATTATTCAAACACAATGCATCCAAGCACTGCGGTATACATGTCACTGCTTCTGAAGAGCAAACAATTCCACCCATTATAGCATCCAGGAAAGCAGATGGCAAATCAGCAGCATCTAAGACAGGAAAACAGGTGGGATCTTTGTGAATGAGATCACTCATAACAGTTGCTGCAAGTGAAAATACCCCACCACCGTAATCCCTTGCTCTTCTAAAAATGATGCACAAGCAGTGAGGCAACAAACTCTCTGCAGAACCATACACGCGAGTACTACTTCCAGGGGCATAAGTTCCCAGTGATATTGCACGCAACAAAGCTTTCATCAGTAGGCGCCGGTGATAAGCCACCAATGCTTCAGAGTACAGAGGCTGTGTGTCATCGAAATCCCCAGAAGAAATAAGGACAATTTCTTTTCCCTTCTTACTAGACTGAGAATTCTCACCCTGTTTCTTTGACCCCATTTCTATATAAGAAGCTTCTGTCTTAAGACGTGCGATAGTGTCATCTAAACCTCCTAAATCCCTGAATAATGCAGCTGCGGGATTACTATAGTCCATAAATGCTTCCAGAACATGAACGGCACTACCAACCAAATGCAAATGTTGGGGTTCTGTATCTTTAAGAAGAGGAAGAAGTGTAGGTATAAATCCTGCTTCTCGCAAAGCTGAGCAACCAGAAGAGGACGATACCAAAACAGTGACAAGTGATAACAGAGACTCCGCGAAAACAACAGCCCATTTTGAGGATTCACTGGTGATAGAATCAATTGTCTTCTGCATGAGACTGGGCAGAATTCCACGGTGCCCACCTGAAGTCACAGCTGTCAATACTGTTGCCTGGTGTGAACGATCTTGGCAAAGAGCAACTAATGCCAGAATACCCAGAATACGAATTTTTTGGGGAACTGCATCTTCATAACTTAGTAAGGATACAAGTTCATTGATGAATTCAGGCTCATTATTGAAAAAAACAGCCAAATCATCAGCATCATGACTAGCTTGAACAAGTACGACAAAGGCATACAGACGAATACATAAAAACTGATGTCTAGTAGATAAAGATCCAAAAGCCCTTGCAAACCGTAATCTTGTCAAAAGAGAAAACCTCAAACTTGGAGGTACTTTGTATTCTATCACTAATTTATTCAGAAGCTCGAGATCACTCTCTTCCCGAATGTTAATCTGAGGCAAATGAATGACCTGTAAACCCTGGTTAGTCTGGTCCATTGTCGGGTCATCTTTTGATGAATCATTTACAGCATAGAACTCGAAATGGAGGGTACACCCTAACTCAAAAGTAACTGAATCACAACCATTTTGTACAGAGCAGGCAATCAGTCCAAGGCCTTCTTCCTTCCCTCCCCAACCTTGTGAAAAAGCAAACAACTTTGAATTCAAAGAACCATCTCGTATGGTGCACTTTCCACTTGTTTTCTTCAGGAATGCAGCCATTGTCTGAAGACTTGCTTCAACCACGTCTGCATCTGTAGAAGCGAGCAGGAAAGAAAGATGGTTCTACACAACAACAACAATAACAACATAAGAAAGGAAAATCAAGACTAAATGAAGGGGGAAAAAACACTCCAGACATCAGGAACATATATTTGAACAGGATATTATGAATTAAACATTGAAAATAAAATTTTCCGGAAGATGAGATATACTTCATATGAGCTATAAAAGTGCTTGTTTGTACAATTCTCCAATATAGTCCTTATGACACGAAGAATTTGAAGAACGGCTTCTCTTGGGAAGGGAGGATCTGCCGCCAAAAAGTTATTTTCAACCTGCAAATCTTTCCTTGACTTTATGTGTTTCTCGAAGAATGAATCAAAATGATTGAAAAGATCAACCCAATGATGAAAATATCCCTGCAAAAAGAAACATGGCACACATCAATTGAAGTTTGCATGGTGCATTGGGCACCGTATAAACACAACATATAAATATTACTTACCTTGTCAAACTCCCAAACAAAACCCTTTAATGGTTCTTCTATATTCTCAAGTGGAACAGCAGTAACGCTGTTGATGAAAGAGCTGATTTTTGGAGGCTGAAACAAATAGAACACATTAAATTTAAATCAAATAATATAACCAATCTAAGATTATCAAAGGTTCCTGAACGAGAATTTAATACAATTATGAGACTTCAATTGTATGACAGAACACAAACAATGGGACAAGTTTGTGACACTCTTAAAACAAGGTTTACTGTGTCATGCATCTCCCCTGAACAACTCAGAGGCTTTAGTACTGATGATAACAAGTAGCTTAAAAATTACATACTCTGAGATGCCCCCTCCCCCACCACCACCACCACCAAACACACACACACACACACACAAATAGTTTAGGGTAACCACTACTCAGTCTCCTAACGAGACGCTCCTCGAATATCTTCTCGAATCAACAAAGTAAACCCTAAGTTTAGGGTATAAATCAAAAACGAGAATTTAGATGAAGATCAATATCAGCTGCTAGAATCTCTCAAGAACTAGTTTATTCACACATACATTAGTTTCTTTCGCATAAATTCAATGCCTTAACAAGAAAGTACTTTCACAATGTGCAAAGTACAGGTTTGTATTATTTGGTCAAAAGGAACTGATTTGAAACACCTTAACCGAAGTTCTAGTAGATATTTTGATTTGTGCATTAGAACGCATGAGAAACAAAGAATGGTTGCTCAAAACATACTCTAGAAAGAGAGATTACCCAGATATCTCGTTATCAATAGTTTAGATCTGGAAAATACTAGCATGCAACAAAAATAAATCCGTAGATTTCATTGGAAAAGCATAGCCCAACGCACCAGTGCCAATACCATAGGCCAATTTGCTTGTAAAGTTGTAAGAAAGTAAATACATAGAACTATAGAATATGCAATTTAAGTAGAACTTGAACAATGTAACTTACAATTAAAACAGCATTAAGTGTTGAGATAAATAGTAAGCAAACTCGAACTAATTCTTCCATCAGAGTGTAAACTAAGAGTTGTTAGATATATATATACAGAGAGAGAGAGAGCATGAATCACCCCTTTTATCAATGACCTAAGTAAAATCCTTGTTTATAAAATAAAATATGGAAAGAAATAAGACGGGGGAAAAGTGAATCATCATTATAGCAATAATAAAAGGCAAAGGGTGAGAGAAGGCATTAACAAAGTGGATGGAAAACTTTTATTTTCAGGTAGTAGATGTCAAAGATTAGTATACTATAGTATTGAACGAGGACCGAGGAGAGTAAGTTTGATAATTTGTTTTATTTGAGGTAAATTTATTGGTGGAACGAGTGTAGCCATCTCTTTGTAAGCAACCGCAACCTCAGCTTTCTTATGATTTTTCTTAGTACAAAAAAGCAAAGGGCAATCAGCCTGATACCGAAGAAAAAAAAAAAAAAAAAGAGGTATACTAATATGAAATCAGATTGAACTTCTACACAGAGAATACAATCCCATTTTTGGAATTTGTCACTACCAACTCATGTAGCATTCCAAACTTAACTATCAAAATTCTGGTTGTGAGTGTTAAGGGCTTTCAACTTACATTAAGCATTTATTAAGGGATATGAGCATCTCGTACTGAGAACCCATGAGGTGTGTGTACCGTGTATCTTCAGAGTAGATCTTTATAGAAGTCTTGATGTATTAGAAATCTACAAGTTCCGCTATCTCCACAAGCTACTATAAGTTATAGATAACTTGGCCAATCCGATGATTTCCCAAACTATAAAATATGTCAAAATGAAATCAAGCCACTTTGAATTGTCCTCCTTGCCTAACAATTCTACTTTCAGCATCATGTCGGATAAGCGTAGTATCTTCTGGATCTCATAATGTACAGTTCATGAACTCCCACATAGTGATGACTTATAAAATGTTGGATACAATCTATTATGTCACAAAATTCTGCGAATAAAAAATCCCCTTCTCAATTCATATGAATAATCCAATGAATTGGTATAAAGTATGAAAGTATCACCTAATCAAGCACTTCCAAAGTGATTCTAGGTTTTAGGAATTCGATAACCACCCTACTTACTTAAGATAATCCCAGTGATAACAGCATCATCACATTATTGGCTTATGCAAGTATGTCGAATGCAGTAATCTCAATATTTACATGGTATATGGTAAATTGGTTTACAATACAACGACAACCAATAAAAATCCAATTCGTACTTAAAATCATGTCAACGAAATTAAACTAACATCACACAATAAAGCAATTACCCAAAACCCAAAACAGTGATTCCCCTAAAACCCAACCAAACAAGAAACTCAGGAAAACAAAGTTCCCAGTAAGCAAAACAATAACTGTGTACTGCAAAACCTATTTAATCAAAACTTGGCAAACAAGACACAAGCTTCGACATCAACTACCAATTGGGTATTAGAAAAAACACAAAAAAAAAAAGGTTGGATTTTTACGCAATGGAACTCACTAAACAGTTGAAAATGATTTATATCCAATGAAATCAAAAAAAAATTATAAACCCTAACAAACTGGAACTCAATTTCAAAAGGGAATCAAAGGAAAAAGCGTACCACTTCCAAAATCCTCCGTTTCTTCCACTTCATCTTGAACAATCAACCAAAAGAGAGCATTGCCAGATTAGAAAAGTAAAGGGGGGACGATCGGTTCCTTCTTGAATCGATCGAAATTCGAATTGCAAGCAAAAGGGGTGATGGAAGTGAAGTAGGGTTGATTGTTAATCGCCTTGTGTGAATGATCCGATCATAAAGTTTGAGTTTTTATGGGAAGAGAAAGAAAGGGTTTCCTTTGTTTATATGGTCTGTGGTGATCGATGATCGGATCGCAGAGATACGGATAGAGATAGAGGGAGGGGGGGGGGGGGGGGGGGGGGGGGGGGGGGGGGGGGAGAAGTAAAAACTATGGGAGAATGTAAGCTAAAAGAGAGGTTTATAGAGGAAAAGAAAAAATGGTACGGAAAGGAGATTGTGTGTGGGGGAGAAGGGGGTGCTGTCATGATGTGGGAGGAGAGAAACAACAAAATTGCATAATTAAAATTATGTCATAAATATAACTTAAATAAAATAATTGATTAACAAAACATTAAAAATAATTAAAAATGATAATGATTGTAGGGGTGATAAGGTGAAATAGGGACGACTCGTTGGTCTGGTAGGGTTGAATAAAAAATCGATCAAATCGATTAAATCGACCAAACCGATTAAAACCAAATCTATTGATTCGGATTCGATTTTTAAAAATTCAAAACCGATGTGGTCGATTTGATTTTCGATTTCTATGTGATTTTAACGGACAAAATCGAACCGACCAAATGTATAATAAATGATATATATTTTATATAAAACTAATATAATATGTTTAAATTAGTCGGTCGATTCGGTTACGGTTTGCATAAACTATAATTGGTTCGGTTTCTGTTTGAAAATTTTGAAACTGACCAAAGTCGGTTTGTTTCACAGTTAGGTGAAAAACTGAACCGTCCGTTTTGTATTCAACCCTATCGTTTGCAATGTAATGTATCTAGATGAAAGAGCAATAAGGAAAAAATAGGTGTTCAGATGGTGGATTGGTCACGAATGAAGACTAGACGAGAAAATGTTGCAGTTGCAGACACATTGAGGAATATGAGGGAGTATGCAATTTGAGGCTGGAAAGATGAAAATCAGACGAGAAAGCGTGTACATTTGCGAATTATGAGGGCGGCATGGAAATACTAGCTCACACGTCTTGGTTGGAAAGAATGGATATAATATTGGAAGCTAGAAGAACAAGGGGTGGGCACGGGACAGGATGGGACGAGATAGACCCATCCCGTTCATATGGGATCGGGGTGGGACTGGATCAGCGTGTTCTGCATATAATCAACTGAAATATAATCTAAATATGATCCCGTATCATTCCTTATCCAACACTTCGTCGAGGTACTCTCAAGTGGTGGAACAGTGAGGACACGGTGGAATGAGCATAGGATTTGGTTGATCAAAGCAGTGACAACCTGCTTGTTTGGAAGCCTAGATGCTATATTCAAGATGATTGGTATAACAAGGGCAAGTTTCAGATTAACTAATAAAGTGGTTGACCAAGCAACAAAAGAAATATGAGCAAAGAATATCCGACTTCCAAGGAGCTACTGCATTTCTTACCCCCTTGATCATCTTTGTCATTTTCAACTTGGATGTTTCATTGGCGGAGTTAGAAGAGTGTTGATTGATCAAAGTTATGATGAATGTAATTTTGGTTCTTAACTTGGATGTTTCATTTTGTTTATTATTTGATGATGCACACTGCAGTGTGAGAATTTGAATGCAACATCCCCCCCCCCCCCCCCCCCATGCATCCTCGTTCCAATGATTGATTCCAACACTATGTCGATGGTAAAGAACTCTGCAATGTCACCACTAAATCTATTGAAACTTACTATGTCATAAATGTAGAACTTGCATCACAATAAATCTTAAAAGGTGCAGACAAGTAAGTACTAGAAAGTAGAGCTTCCACACATAAATTTTGATCAACTAACGTTTTATAAATTGGAAAAGTGCATTAGTATACTGTTAAGGAACTCAACAGATTGAGCTCCAAAGTATTTTCTTTTCAAGAACATCAGAGTTCTATATTTATGTTTCATTGAAGTAGGAGTTACATAAGATTCTAACATCCAGGAAGATAGATATCATAGTGATTAATAGGGATAAAATTGATATCATAGTGATTAATAGGGATAGTGTAATATCTGCGTTTAAAAAAAAAATCAGTTTCACATTTGGGTTTGGTGTTGGCTTGTTTGATCGGTTTCTGTAGCTCCGATCAGCCGTGGAGGGGCCTTGGTGGCGTCATTGAAAGCCCTTAGAACCGACATGCAAGGTTGATTTTGGGGTTGGCCGAATTTTTCAAAAAATCAGAGTGCATGTTCGTTTTAGGATTATTCGGCATGAATCCGGGCTTTGGGTGCGTGGGTGAGCCTCACATTGTGCAGTTTGGAGGCGATCAGATCGGGGTAGGGAGGGTTTTTGCGCGTTTTTGCCAAACTTTGGGTTTCGGCGGAGTGTTTGCCTAATTTTTATTGCCTGTAAGTTTTATTTCCGTCACGCGCCGCTTGTAATTATTTATTTTTTCAGTTTTCGGCTAGTTTGCTCACCTTCGAGTCCGCCTTGCAGTTTTAAAAATTTTCGTGGTACCGCATTCGTGGTTTTGGCGAGTTAGGAGCTTCGACCGGTAGGAATTGGGTTTTGAAAATCCATTCCGCCCAGGTGAGTGGAACTATAATTTTTATTTTAAGAAATAATTATTTGAAATCTTGAATTTAAGTTTTACATTATACCGTCGATTGTGTATAATTGAATCCAAATTCGAAATTCGGGGTTTTCAGATATTTCAATGATTGGGTTGGTTATTTGTGAATGAATTACGTATTGGGGTTTTCTGAAAGCATGATATACTTGAATGAAATCGAATAGTGAATGAATTTTGGGTGTGATTAGGCTTTGGTATAATGATATTGGACTTGTATGCTTCGTTTTCGAGTTTGCATAGTATGTTATGTTTTTACCGTGGATTGCCGAGTCTTGAGCATGTATGATAATTGACTCGAATAAATTTATCGTGGTGAATTGGGGTCATGTTGTGACCCTGGCATAATCGTGGTTTTATAAAAATTGCCGAATTGATTATGATTGCACGTCTGTTACCTTTGGTTATATACAGACTCGTCATTTGTGCATGTGGATATTAGTATAAGTGTATTTACCCCCGCTATAATGCATGCTATGCTGATGCTTAGGAGCTTGATCGCATCGTGAGTTGGATAGTGCTTGAGATGACTCGCACCTGACATTGTGGACGCTATTGCATGTGGCAAGCTTGCTGAGGTGCGGTGACCTCCCGCACACACTTGCTATTATAGAGTGCAATATGACGGGTCCCGGAGGACGTGCTTTGGAGATTACTCGTTTTCCCTCCCAGCGCGCTTGAGTTTGATTGTGTTAGGTTGGCCGTGTTAGGCCAATCGTTCGAGATGTTTGAGTTTGTATCTTGGCAGATGACACCCCATTAGGATACAAATGAGCCCGAAGTGGTACTAGTGCACGTTGTGGGACGTGTCTGGGTGAGACACATTCGTAGGGTATGCGGATACATATGATATGAGACACTTATACAAAATTTTACAGGATTTTTGGCTCCGACTTGATTGCTATACCTAGGAGACTATGAAGAATTATGAGATTCTCCTTATTTTCTTCGCTTGATATTTACCATGTTTGAATCACGTGTAATGATTGGCATATATCGTAAACTTGTAGTATTGTTGAATCTGAAATACTTGTGTTGTTGCTTGAACTTAGAAATATTATCTTTAGAGACACGGTGTGATTTAGTCTTTAGAACTTGTTACTTATCATTTATTGTCTAGCATGAATTTTCCTGGTATAGTATTCCGTTATTTGTATTTAGTTCGCTCGCACCAGCTAGCTTTGTGCTTTGCTGACCCCGCAAGGGGTGTACTTCTTTTGGAGTGCAGGCAGTGTTGACGTTCCTGCTGATCGTGGCGCTTAGGCCCCGATTTTCCGTTGTAGGTGCATTTTGTGCTGTTTGGTTGTGTTCACCCCTGTACGGGTATGTTTTGTCTTCTCTGTGTTATCAGGTTACTATATTGCTATACTAGATGTTTGTATATTGGTTTGTCTTTATGACTCTGGCAGGGCGAATCAAATATACATATTTTGTTCAAATTTTATCGTAGTTTTATGTCCGTTTCATTCTCGTATCAAAGACTGTGTTAATTGTTGATGTTGTGGCCGATTATGATCCGCCTGTGTTACGGGTTAGTTCATGCATCGCCACGCTGCGATTCCCGTGGCGGGTCGGGGCTTGACAGATAGTGTTACAACAACTTCTATCATAATAGCACAACCTGTTTGAGATAATTCTGCAGCACGACCACATGTTGGGGCATACCATTCATTCACTTGACTACTATATGTGCATGAGTTTGTGATCGTGGGCCGAAAATAGATGACATGTATGTTACTATCCATTAGTCATATCCACCATATTTGTGTGTGAGAGAATATTGTCTATATCTCAATAGTACGATTATGTTTGTACCATCAAAGACGAATATTGATTCTAAAATATTGCAATCTTAAAATAAATAAATAAAAATATTAATAATAAATATTGAAAAATTAGCTTGGGACGAGATGAGATTGAAAATCTTTCATCCATCCCATCCCATTCTAGACCAGGATGAAATTATTCAATCCCATTAGACCTGAAAAAATCGGGACGGAATGGGTATCGGGATCGCGGGATGTGATGCCCACCCCTAAGAAGAACTCCTTAGTCCAAGTGAGAAATGAGTAACAATTTATTTTATTTTTCTTAAATAGGAGTATATGACTATAAGCAAGTCTGGTAAGGTGTTCTTTCGAATAGGACTATAAGCAAGGTAAGCTAAGGCGTTCATTTCAATTCAGTTCCGGTCCAATTTAGAATACTTAATTGACAAATCGCGATATGAATTGCTAAGTTTTTGAGGTTCAGCTTTTTAAGAAATGTTAAATAACAAAGAATCATCAAAACATTTGAAATTCTAATGAGAAGTATATAATTTCTGATTACTTTCTGAAAAGGGATTCCACTGTTGAGACTCGTGTTGTGCATGTCCTGGAATCAAAGTAGGCCTTGGTGAAGAAGAAAGAAAGAAGTAGGTAATCTAAAAGATGTTTTTCTACTTCTGTCATTTTTTCTAGTAACAAGACTTTTTTTGCTTTTCCTGTAATTAGTTGTTTTTGTGAGGAAACTTCATAGTCAAGTAAGCTTCAAAGTAAACAATATTTGATCAATGAGATTGAACTGGTAAATCTAAAGAAGAAAGTAGCTAGGCTTCCAAGTATTATTCTTTTGGGGTCTATGTTTACTTAGTTGGGTAAGGACTTCTGTACATCATCCTCCTTGAG